>BJBW01002970.1:32316-80715 GCA_004320125.1 Scolopax mira | reverse complement strand
GTCCAGGTCACTGATGAATATGTTGAACAGGACTGGACTGTTCTTGATGCCTCTCTTGATATTGTAAAATTAATTTGTGCAAAGTCTCAAAAGAAATTTACTATTTCTGAGTTATTTCAGAGGTAAGTATTTTTAATATCTAAATATGGAAATATTTAATGAAATACTTATTTGCAATAAATGCTGCAGGGTGCAGTAGACACAGCCTAGAGGTCCTGACCAAGCTCAGTGCTTGCTTATGCTGAGCTTTCCGTAGAACTAAGGTAGATACGGTTGTGAATATGTACAAACAGTAAAAGAAGAGAGTGGCAGGTCAGAATACAAAACTGTAGGTGGTTACAATGTGAAGCTGAAGAAAAATGAGATCATCAGTACAAGGACACAATCGGATGATGTACCTCAGCATAGAAAATGTTTTCATTTTTTCTCTGACAAGGTGGTGGCTGAAATTTTGGGAAGAAGAGCTTGTTGAAATAAGAATGCTGAATGGAAATAGTGTGCTACTGCTAATTAAATGTGAGGTCCAGGAAGGAGGAGGCTATATTTAATTAGATTTGTGACCAACAAAGAAATGGGGAATCTTTTCTGTGGTTTCACAGTTCATATAAGGCAGCAGTAGGAAGGATTTCTTTATAATTTTTGGAGTTTTTCCTTGTTTTCCTGGTCCTGTGTCTGTGTGTAGCCATTCCTTGTCTTCAGGTTAATTTCCTAATTTTCCATATCAGTCTGACTGGTTATGATTAGAGGTGCTTGCCTTAGGCTCAGCCAAAGCACATTAAGGGGAGGGTGAAAGTGTGTGGATGTGGGGGTGGAGAGTAACCCTTGTCATTGCTTTATTATGATATATGTGGATGTAAGTCTTTGATAATGTCATTTTTTTCATCAAACATTGCATTTGCGGTGAAACAAAAAAGGGAGAAAGGTTATATATTTTTTAACAGGAATGCACTTTTTTCTTTAAAACAGCTTTTTAATTAATTAATATTTTTAACCAACTGCGAAACTCAAGAATGAGAAATAACTGACCCACAGTCTCACAAACCCTTGCCTCTTTTCTGAGGAGTTGAAATACTTGCTAAGCAGGAAGTACTTAAAAGTAGAAAAGTGCTTCATTTGTATCTCATTCTGAAGTTAGCAGCTAGACCCACAGAGTGTGCATGTGACCAGCATCTACTGTTCAGGGATAAGGCTGTCCCTTAAACAGTTGTTAAGAAGAGATTTGTTACCTTGATTTATAAGCTACAGAATAATTCATAATATACTGTAAATGTTGGTTTTTATTTTATTTGAAGGGAGGGGAAGAAAAGCAGAATTTGGAATTCAGGGGGAATAAAGATATATAATATTTAAAAGTTTGCCTTTATATTATCTTCTTTTCCTAAATAATTTATTTTAGCTGAGAACTTGGATTTTCAGTGGTTTTTCCTTTTTTTTTTTTTGAGAGGCCTGCTTTTATTAATAGGAGTATTTTAATATATGCATTAATATAAATCTTACTAAAGGTACCATATTCAGATATTTATGTACATATATATTTACAGAATGTTCACATTAGAAATACAGACTTTGTCTGATTTATAGAAAGAATAGTGACAGGACGATGAAGCTCTTCTTACTGTTATGTTCTTACTTTCTTTATGTTCTGTAGTGGTGATAATTTTTTCCTAAATGGAATTGCTACTTTCTGGGGATTTGGGGATTGGGATATTGTTTTATTTGGTAAAAACATAAGTGAAACTGTTTGAACCTAATTTCGGATAACTGGTTATCTCAAATCATTTGAGTATGATAAGAAGTTATGAGTAAATCTAGAATGTGGCTTTGAGAATTGACATGACAATGTGTATGGCCAGATGAAGAGTAGAATATTATCTCAAAATTACATTTAAATAAATTGCTATGAATTGAAAATACACCATTGAAACCCCAAGGCAGTGAAATTTGCTTCTCTGTAGAAGGAGGGTGTTTGTGTTCCACAATTGTCACATATGCTCACGTTTTCTCTGTGGCGTTAATTATTTGCAAACCAGGTTTTATTTTTAACCTATTATCCAACATAACTGAGAGTTACTGTAATAGAAATCTTTTTTTCTGGCAGAAAGAAAAATGAATTATAGATATTTGGCTGACACTTTGTTGCATTGGAATTGTTAAAATATCTTACAAAGGCAAGAATGTTTTCCTTCATTGGCAAAAATGAATCTGCTAAATAAAAACTTGCTGGGACGTGGACCTCAACAATATTTTTATAGTTGGACAACCGTTAATCTTGGAGATCTCATTTGCATATATTATTCCAAAGCAATCTGTTTTGACCTCTGGGGTCAGCTCTCAAGGACTGAGTTCGTTCATCATAAGTGCTTTGCAAATACTTAGTATTGTATCAGTAATTTGCTGCTCCACATACTCTCACCTCCATACCTGCTTTTCTTTCCTTTTCTGCCCATAAACACTGATTTTGTAGATCCTTTTATAATAAACTTGCATTAGGCTTTGAGGAGGTATTTGTAAATGAAGTATGCAGAGGAATTTATTTTAATAGTTTACTTCCTGTCTGCTTTCTGTGAGACATTGATGAGCTGTGATGAGATTCTTGGTTGGATCCATCAAGCTTTGAAAATGTTTGCTTCCAACCGGGTTCCCTGCATTTTGGACATAATGTTGATTTCGTGGGTTTTACTCTTATACTAAATGACTATCAACCATTCTCTAACTTCACATGATTAACCATTACTGATGTTTTAACGGTTGCTGCATTATTTATTATTTTTAAAACACTGAAGGAAAACAGCATTAAAAGATGTCATCATCTTTTAACCAATTAAAAAGTTTGTGACTTTGGGTCCATATTAAAATTGTTTGTAGTTGCTAACAGGTCTGACTAACATAATAATTGTGGAATAAGTGCTTTATTAGATGCAAAGTTATTTGATTTGAAATTATTGTCAAAATTAATACAGTATATCCAAGTTGCTTCTTGGATTAGTTTGTGGAGATAGCTCACAATTATTTTATTTTGTTCTGCTTTTTATTTTGGTATTAACTCTGGAATATTTGCAACTTGAGAGGTGCTGTCTGAGATGAGAAAACATGATACTCAAAAATCGAAGCTGTTTCAGGGAATCCGGTATTTTATTAAAATTTTTGCTAATCAAGATGTGCAAAGTATGTGTTTTACTTTAAATGTTAAAAGCAACAGTGTTTCTAAAATGAGACCCAGGCAGTCATTTATTCTATAAAACAAAAAGAGTTAAAAGAAACACTTTAAAGTTCTCTATTTCCCTTCCAAGCCTGTCAGAACTTTTTGAAAGACTTTGAAGATTTTTTTAAAAATAGTTTTGTAGCCTATTTCAGTATCTCCAGCATCCTGAAGCAGGAACTCATCCTTCTTCTTCAACTGATTTTTCCATATCAGACAGCTCTTTGCCTGCAAGCCACATGGGTAACAATCCAAGGGAAACTCAACTGAAGCTGCTTCTCATTAGACCTCTCCTTAAAGTTACAGTTATGCTGCACTCATTTAAATAAGTTTAAACCACATTTATGAATGTATTGTATTTTGCAGTTCAAGAGCTGGAAAACCTGCAATGGCAATGGAGCCAGGTTTTCTCATATTCTTAATAAGTACTGAATTTAAGAAGTAAATAATTTAAGAAGTAAATAATTTTCAGTAACAAAGAGAAAAGGAAATTATATAGCTTGAAAATAGGCAACATTGGAATTTGAGGTGATAAATATCAGAAAATGGAAGCTTATTACTGCAATTTTACTCTTCACTTTTTTCGCTTATCTTAACACTTTATATTCTTGAAACACTTTATATTTCATATGTGACTTCTTTGGATCTTTACATAGTTCAACTGAAGACAGTTTTGGTGGGAGTTTGAGTGCAATTGCTAATTTTTAGAGAAAGAAATATGTGTAACTGGAAATAATAAACTATGCATGCCACCAAACCAGATAATTTGTCCATGGCAATATACACTGTTCCCACTATTATTGTGATCTGCCTCCATTTTTCTTTTGTGATTGTCTTGGTTACCAAACCAAACAAGGGAAGGAAATGCATTATTTTATATTTTTAAAATATTTGGAATATTTGATTGTTTGGAAGCAGAAGGCAAAGCTATTATGTGACTAAGTTAAATTAATATGTAATAATGATTTTTAGGCACAGTATTTTACTGAAGTGAATAATTTTTGAAAATGGAAGGTTAGTATGCCTCATGAAAACAACACATTTGCATTATGAGGGATACAAGTTCAGTAAGTGTATGTTTGCTCGAAGTCTGTTGCGTTTTTTAAAGTGATGTTTTGATGTAAATGAAATGCTTAACAGCTGCTGAAATATTAAAAGTGTGCAAAGAAGCAGCAGCAGTTGCTGATGTATCTTACTGCAAATCGTACCAGAAAGAATAATGTCAAGTTCTGACGGCTGCATTTTGATTCAGTTAGGACACATTCTCATTGGTGTTTGGCCTGTTCTGCAAGAAATTATTATCATGATGGAAAGCCTTTTTATGCAGCTGAAAATTACATTGAAAAGCGTCACCTTTGCTTGGTGCCCTCATTTGTGGAATAAATATAAACCCTCAGAGAATTACTGAAGCCTTGGCCCTTCATATTGAATATCCCCTATAACAGTAGTTCAGGTTTTTGTGAAGTTTAATCCCTAGAGGTGTGGTTTTACAATTCACAAATCCTTGTTAATTGTGAGTTTTTAGGCTTCTGAGAGATTTAATTTATAGAACGTGGTATATAAAGTTCAGTGGAGGCTTTTTTTCAGTCCTGTTTGTGTTTGTTTATGGAATGTATCTAAAGAATTAAAAGTAAATGCTGCAATTTAGTAGTTGAAGTGTTTTCGGGATTTATGATTTTGGAACTGAAGGCAATTCTTAATGATTTGGTTTTAGAAATTCACAGTAGTCTTAGTTCTGACAGTTAAATTAAAGGCTGTTCTTTTACAAAGTGAACTTTTACAAAGTCTGCACTTGCCAGTCACTGCCTGAGCTGGCCATGTGTAGATAGAATTTGAGTGTGATCTGCCCTAGATTGAAAAAGTAGTTCAGTTCATTAGACTGTGGGTTTTTTCCGTTCTGTCTCTGAAGTTCTCACACATATGGAGGGACATAAAACCCCAAAACATTAACTCATAGATGACTAGCAGATTTTTTTTTTTTTTTAACAGGACTTTTAAATTCCATGTCTTCCTCAGAATTCGTTTGTGAATATTAAGCAGCCTGTTCAGTAACTCTGGCCTTTGTTTAATTGAGACTATTTGTTCTTTCTTCTTCTTCTGATACCACTGTAGTAGATCTACTGTAGTAGAGTTTACTTGTCTCTTTGCCCCCTTTATATTTCTGTGTTCCTTGTTTGTGGGATAGCAGAGTTCCAAAGTTATATTTTTTTCTTAGGCCAGAGGTTTAGAGAAGTTTCTGCTAAGTTCTCCATAGCATGGAGGTGTGGGGTATTCTTTACAGATTACTGTGGAGGAAAGGAGGATTGATGATCCATTCTAGCAATTTTGTGAAATGTCCAGAAAAAATCCAGGACAGATTATTAATGTGATCCAAAAAGACATTTTCTAACATGACTCGAAATCATCAATGGGGTTTTTTTGGCGAAGCCAGAGTGTATAGAACTCTTATCTCCTTAAATGGTTGGTAAGGTGTATTTAAAATAATATTGTAAACTGACACTTTGTAGAGAAGACAGATGTGACACATTCCTTTTCCTTTTTGCCTGGAAACTATGTATGAGAAAGCATTTAACTACTGTCTTTTCGAGTCCTGTTTATAATGTTGCCATTTCATAAGAGCTGATTCTGTATATGCCATCAGCCTGAATTACACAGATGCTGACCACTCATGCACTGCTGGCCCTCAGAAAGTCCTCATGGCAGCTGACTAACTAGTTGTCAAAAAAATCTCCCTATTTCAGGGCTTCAGTAAAAATATAAACAGATAATTAGGTGAAGAAATGCTGGCTTTTTTGTTCATGTTCCATTTTTTTTCTCTTGCTTGCCTCTGAGGAGGTCAAAATAGACTTGATATCTGCCACTATGAGAAAGAACTAAATGTCTGTTTCAGGAGATTTGCACTAGAAGATGTGAGGTTTCCTACAGAGTATATATAGCACTCAAACTTACAGCAAATTCATTTTTATACCTTGTGCAGTATTAAATCTGTACGTACCTGATTTTTAACAGGCCTTTGTAATAATGTACCTGGTTTTGGTGTATGAATTCCATTAAAAGCCTTTGGATACCATCTCAAAAAAACTTACAAGGAAGCACAGAGGAATCCCCTTGCACATCCAGATAAGCAAGTGAAAAGATTGCTTTTACTTCATTGGGGCCAGTATTTTCCATTTGGAAAGATGTGTTTTAACTTTCTAAATATTTTAATAAATATTGTAGTAATGAATTTCATATGTATTAGCATATTTTTATCAATTACAAGGATTTAGGAGGAGTAAATGCATTTGTGTCTAAATATTCTAAATACACTACTGGATAAAATGTTAAATTGTTGATGACATTAGTCTTAATTTTTTTTTCTCCAGAATATAGTAATATTTTAGTATTGCAGTTGCTGTGCAATTTAAATTGAACTTCTGTGGCAGTAGCATTGTCTTAAAAAAAAGAAATATTTAATCTGCTTCATCATTCTGGTATTTCTTGCTCTAAAATGTCTTTGCTGCTTATTTGAAGATTGTTCTGTAACTTTTCTCCTTAGACTTAAATCCCAACTCCATCGATGGCAGGGTGTACACACTGTACAGCTTGTGTCCTGTAGCTGTTTGATGTGTCATCCATTTGCTGTATCTGAGAGTATGGGGATTCATAATTCATATAGCTCTGTAGCATAATCGAGACAAGGATTTAAAGCTAGGTTTTTTTCCCCTTTCTTTTCAGTATTTTTATAGGTCACCTACATTGTTGTTTACTACACATTGTAACCGAGGGACAGCTGAGTTTTAAATTTATCAGCTCAGCCGTGAAGTGAGCAGAACTGATCTCTATTTCTGCTACAAAGCCTAAGCAGTCCTTTCAGGCAGAGGTATCAGGAGACCTTCATTACTTCTGTGACAGCATTTTGGCTTTTTTACTTCCTTCAAAATGTAATGTTGAGCTGTGCAACCTGGCTTTCAAGACAAAAGTGTGAGCCGGTCGAGTGGAATCAGTTTTTCATAGTGGTTTCGCTAGTGTGCCAATGTGTGTGTGACTTTTGGAGCTTAAAATCTTCACAGGCCACAGGAGGGCAGCAAAATCTGTTTGGATAAGAGACTGTACCTGGATGGATGGAGCTGAGCGCTGCAACTAAGGAGTCACCCAAGAGAAAGGTGCTTTTTCTGTGGCAGTTTTCAGCACAATAACCTCTAACCTTAAAATTTTCGGACTACCTATGGAAAAAGCGGTTGCAAACTTTTTTTCTTCCTTTGAAATAGAGTTGATAATTGAACAGTTGACATACACATTGTGTTGGGGTAAGACCTAAAAGCAATAGTAGCAGAGTTTGTTGTGCTAGGTGCTGTATAACAGCAGGGTAGTTACCAGGGTTCAGTACCCTGGCTGAAATTCAGAGGAAAGAGAAATAACTTATTTGATATAATAGAAGAAAAAACTAGGCAGATGAAAGGATATAAAAAGGTGAACTTCAAGCAACTAACTAGTAATTTATTACTTTTTTTATTTTTAACAATATTTTGAGCACATAAGAATATGTAACTTTCTTCCTTAAGAGAGGAGGGCAGTAGTCAGAATGTGAAAGAGCTGTCTAGCTTATGCAAATGTTTGAAAATGTTCCCCAGAAACATGTCAAAAAAGACTCTCTCTCTCTTAATTGAACCTCTCTCAACTTCTCTTCCTGGTACAGTCTTTCTTCCAAAAAAGGAAATGTAGGCACTAAGAAATTACACAGAATTTAAGATCAGAAGATGAGAAGGAAACATGAGAAGGAAAGTATAGTTTCTGTGCTTGGGCACAGGAAAGACTGCAGCCCAGAGAATGACTGGAACTAAGCCTGAGTGTGTCTCTTCTCTTCCTTGGTAACAAAATACTGCAAACATATCAAAAGAATTTATATGCTCTTCTCCCTAAACTTTATTGCCATTCACTCATTTGTTTTAAGGATAGGTTCTTTAAAAACATTATTGATTTGGGAGGGAAGGAGGAGAGGATTTGCTGGAAGTTGAAATATTTCATAGGTGATTTACATTATCTTTTTTGTAATGTTCTTAGGAGAACCCATTATATTATTTATAGATTATTTGTGAAAAGTAATTCAACCTGTGTTCTTAGTTCTCAGTTTATTTTACTGGATTACTGAAATGCTATTCATCTGTCTTACTTAGTATTTAATATCTGTAAGGAATTACTTCTAAGGCTTTTGGTTGTTTCCAGAGTTTGTGATTGCCTGGATTTTGTGTCAACTCATAAATGAGCATAATAAATAAAATGGAGGTTTATTTTTGTGGTTGTTGCATTGGACGGTTTCCTTCAGAAATGCAGGCAAATGTGTTTTGAACAACTTTACTTTGCAGTGTCAGAGTTTTGTATGTTGGGAGGGGCAGGACTGCCTCGTTGTAACGTAAAAAGCATATCTCTGTGGAGGTACTGTCAAGTTTTGTGTGACATTAGTGAATGTCTGTAAGCTCTTCATTGGCATTTTATAAGGAGTTCATGAATGACAACATATTTCATTGAGGCTTGTGTATATAAAACATACTTTAAAACTGATGTTTCTGCTAGAAACACAGGTGTTGTGTGTACTCTTAAAGGTAAGCATTGTACAGTGGCTGCATATATCTTCTTTTTCTATCCTCCAGTCTTTGTCTGTTGCAGAATTCAGGTACAGTTTTGTTTCCATTCCATAAATCATTTGTGACAAAATATTAGACAAGGAGGAATTTTTCTGTCTGTTGAAGTTACTTATGGTTTCCATCTGCACTTCCACTGTGTTTAGGTTTCCATATTAAGAACCATGAATATATTACTTGATTTGGATATAGTTCCACATTGGATAAGGTCAAGAGTTTCATTTTAGCTCTTCTTGAAAGTGAGTTCTTAGGCTATAGTTGTGCATTTGAAGTTCTAATCATCAATTTCAAGGAAGACAGCACTGCTATGTTTAACAAAAAAACTCCAAACCTAAAAGTGTAAAAAAAATAAATAAAAAAACAAAGGAAAATGATGTTGTTATGAGTGATTTATAATCTGTTCCGAGTAGTCAGTTACTTTCAAAGCTTTTAATTGCACAAAGGAAGGGCCAGACTACTGTTTATTTAGTGTTTTAGTGAAGGTGGTATTAATTATTTTGTACTTGAAATGCATCTTCTCCAGATGGCCTGGAATAGCTTCTGAAAAGTTAATTTTTGGCGCATGTCTCATGTCAAATTTCTGGCATCTTACCATAGTGATATCAAAAGGAATTCACATCCTTTAGAAACTTTAAAAGTATTGAACAGCAAAAGCAAGTAGGAAATTGTAAGTGTAGAAGAATTGGAGAATAATCCCAATATTAAAACCAGTCAAATCTAATCTGAAGCAATAAAATTTCTCCCACGTTACTGTGGAACATTAATCTAAAAATCCCGAGATAAGAGAGAGATATGATGTTTTTATTTCAGTTTGTGCCAGCTTGTTGCTTTAAGACTTCTGCAGATCTTTCACTTAGTTGTTGGCCTTTATGTTGATGTTTAAATGTCTTGTGTAAGTATTGTGAGGAGATCAGCTGAGATAGTATTCATTTAATCATTCCATCAGCACACTCTACCTGAAATCTTCTAATTTTTCTGAAGTGCTACTTCAGTGTGCTTAAATGCTTTTGAATATTCCATTTGCAGATCTTTCCTGTGTTCCTACGTTTTTAGGGACAAGAAATAAGAAACAAAACAACATCCCCGCCATCCTAAAGATTAAGATATCTCTTAGCAGTGTATGCTGTTCTGAGTGCTTCTGTGAAGAAATGATGAACTGGACAAAGTTCTTCTCTCGGCTTTTGTTTGCACTGCATGTTTTCTGCAGTCTTTCCTTTGTTAGGAAGAGTATGCTGGAAAAAAAAAAAAGATGCACTCTTAAATGTCTCCATTTTATACAAACACACCTTGCTGTCCTAGATTTTGAACCTGATATTTTGAAGTCTGCACTGAAAGTTAGCTGAGGCCTGCTCTCAAAATGCATGTTTCAATAGTGTGAATAGGGATTTGGTGTTTGTAGCTTATTTTCCCTGAAAAAGGGAAAGAATGCAACTAAGTCTTTGTTCAGATTAGTAACTTGAAAAATGAACCAGGATATCAAATACACATAGAGAAACCAAACTTGATGCGCAAGATAAATTTTGCAGACTCTAATGACAAATTTTTCATTAATATGAATATTTTTCTAATATTTTTCATACTTTAATTGGTGATTTGAGCTTTTTTTTAACTTGTATTCTTTAGACCTTGTCAGCTGTAATAGACAGAATTACTGTTTTTACTTTTAACAAGCTTCACGTTACTGCTACAAATCTAAGTGAGTGAAATTTCTTTTTTTTTTTAAACAGCTCTTCAGAGGTTGCAATATCTATATTCCTTCGCATTCTCTCAACATGCCTCTTCCTTTCTGATGAGTACATTTTCAAATCTAGATACTTAAGTGAATTTTTTAAAAATACGTACAGTCAGTATTGTGAAGAATGGAGAATTTTTATTTTCAAAAGCAGAAGTTAAGAGTTTGCTTGAAGGTTGTTGTTCACCAAAGATGCCTATTCACAGGTGTTGATGTTGCTTATTCAATGGAAGTGAATTCTTTTGATTCTGAAATCAATAATGTTTTTCTTCTTAATGTGAGAGGGAGAGCATAGCTCATTCTGCAGCGAGAAGTTAAACTAATTTTTTTTTATTAGTAGTCTGCTTTGAAGTGTCCTCCAGACCTTGAAAAAGGTTCCATTTTATATTTAGCAAAATGAAAAAAGGATGAAGCAACAATGCTAACGCTAGAAAATATTTTAGTTATATTAATTTAATTCTGTATTCTGCTTGTTCTTGTGCTACATGTCTTCTTGAAGGCATGACTTTAAAGTGTCCTCTGTTGAAAAGAGCTGGGTTAACCAGAGAATTATCCAGAAAAATAAGAAAGACTGACTCAGTCTTGTCACCATGACTTTAGTCACCGGTGTCTTTGGTGTGACTTCCTTCCCTTTCAGTTGGGGAATATTTGCTTATTTTGAGCTTTCAGATCATAGTAGGCATCTGCTACTATGTTTAGTTGGTCTGCAGAGTTCTAAGGACAGGAACTTTTTTGCTGTTTGTATTCCTGTAGTACTTAAGTCTCTCGAGAGATTTGGTTTCACTGCCAGATCTCTCCACAGTACAAGTCTGATCTGAATTAGACATTGGCATGCTACTGTATCTGTGACAAATTAGCATGCTATTTGGAATTTGTGCCTAGATACTACTATGCTAGCTAGGAAAGGACACCCAAAACCTGACTTGGCTTGAAAACAGTGCTATGGATAGAGAGCAGCATGTTATCTCAATTAAAGCTTTTCAGGCTTTAATGTCAAAATGTCAAAAAAAAAAAAAAAAAAAGGTGGTGGTGGGGACTGGACATGACAGAAGTGTCATTTGAGCTCCCAGGGTGATATTGAATCTATGCTTTGCAGTATGAGGAAGCAGCATTTTTGGTCTGTCTGGTAATAACAGCCATTCCACCTGACCTAGAATCCTTTTCTTGTGCTTAATACTTCATATACCCATAATTAGAGTCCTTGTCCCAGAAGAGCTTGTTGTCTGGAGAATCTGTCCCTTGTTCTTTCTTGAAGAGTCTGATTCTGCCACTTCCTCCATTTATTTTGTACTTTGATTTAACTTGGTTCATTTCCAGACTAATTTCCTAAGGAAGAAAAGATAAGGATGTAGAATTCAGCAGAGAGTTATGGGTATCTTAGTTCTAATATCAATTTATCAATTCCCCCTTCACTTTTAAAATATTGAGCATCTGAAAGGATGTGTGACCAGTCTGTTCATTTCACCATCTCATTGCTATCAAATTTGTTTCCCACAAACTCTATGAAAATGTTTTGAGCCTGACTCTGGACTACCATAAAGTATACTCTTTTGTTTCTTTTAATAGTAATTCAGTAGTATAACTGGTTTGAAATAATTTGGCTGAGATTACTACATCTCTGATCACTGTATATCAGTAAATAAAGAAACCCAGGGTAATACTAAGGAGGGTTTTTTTGTTTGTTTTTTAAACCAAGTGTCTGTATTATGGCAGCAGATCTTCCTTCTGTCTTCTGCAGTAGTTGCAATTATTTGCAAGACAATTGCACATATATCTATCTACATATTCAATTAAGATAATCACAGGGATGTACGTTTTAAGCATTTTTTATTACTGACTTCTGTTTTTCTAGAAAACCTTGATTGGATTTGGTCTAGCACTACTTAGGGATTTTTTTTAATGGAATAAGGAGAAAGAGGTGGCAGGACGGAAGGAGGTGAAGTATGTTTATGTGTTTAGTCTTTTAGCACATGTTGAGACTAAAAAGAAAATGAAAAATACCACAAGAAAGCATTTGTGATGTTCACCTTAATCTCTTTTCCTGTTTGCTTTGTATGATCAAATTGTTGCAGTTTTTCTCCCTTGTTTATGCAGCCTCTGAAATACTTGAATTGTCTGTGCCTTAAAAATCTCTTCTGATGAGTGAGTTGTTGCAGTGTTAGTCCTTGGTTATTCTTTTCCAACATAGCTCTTCCACAAATTTCTGCTGGCAATAGGAACACTTTTAATTAATTGCATCCTTCTATTGTAGGTATTGCTGTGGTATCTAGTTTACAGCTTCTCAGCTGTTAAAATTCAGAGCTGACTTGTGACATGGACCAACACTGGTACCCACGCAATGGCTGAGGCTCTGGGATTAGCTGATGTGCCCAAGGAGGTCTGCAAGAGAACCTGAACTTCCACATTAGTATACTAGCCAATGACCCATCTTTTTCTCCTCAAATAACGTTGAAGCTTTAGGTATTATTTGTAGTAATGTAGTAAGAATGAATATATTTTAATCATACTGGTTTCTGAATGTTGTGTCTGGGCTGGGGTACGGGATTTAACTGGTCTTATGTGTATTCACCTTTGAAGTTTAAGGGTAAGAGGAAGACTCAGCAAAATGTGGGCAGTCCTAGCAATTCAGTAAGTGGCTTAATCTGAAATACATGACTGCTTAATACTGGAATTTATAGATCTATCTCTACAATAACTCATAGCCTAAGAATTTAGGCCTTGCTTGTTGAAGACTCTCTGGAATCCTGATAATAATTTAAATGGTTTCCAAATTAATGAGTTGGAATTTCCAGGTTTAGTTTACCTGTGATCTGGAAACTTGTTACTGACCAATGTGGTGTTACGTTCAGCAAGTAGCAAGAAATTACTTTTAGTATAAAAATGTAAGATATCTATGACATACTTTGAAATAATTATGTTTATGGATCAGTGTATACAGCTATGTTTCATTCTTATTTGGAAATATAAAACTATAAGCAAGTCTTGTAGCCAGGGGTTTTAGGGTTATTTTTTTGTGTGTAACTTTTATCATTAAGGGTTAAGAAAGGCTGTTTATTTCTGAACAGCTTCTGAATTTATACTTGTGGCTGATTTGGCCCCTTAACCATAAAGTAGCTGTACAGCTTTTCTATGTGTGCCAATGCTGAAATTGTCTGCGTTCTTTTGTGGCTTCTGTAGCAAACTGCAAGTAATCAAAAATAAATGTCATTGTGCTTTAAGTATAGGAAATGCAGAAGCAAATCCCAAATTTTACATCCAAATCCTATAACTTCAATAGTTTCCAAATAAGACATTTCTTTTTTGGTCACTTTAAGCTCAGTTTTATTTTCTCTGTCACACCACTCACCAAATATCTTTGCAAATAATTCTGGCACATAAAAGTGTGATAACTTTTTGTTCCATATTTTTTTCTCCAGGTTTGCAGGACCTCTTATTCTTGTAATAGACTGTGGGCCAGATAGTTTTAGACCTCTTTTGTAAAACATTCGTTAATGGTGCTAGTTTTTTTGGGAGGCAGGATGCATTTTTGGTAAATCAAGTTAATGTTTAGTGATTTTTTTTTTAAAGTATATAAATGTAAACAGTAAAACTTTTCATTTGATTACTCCATTGCTTACCTGTTGCTAAACTCTCATTCTTTGTAATTCAAGTTTGTATTTCAGATTTGTGTGAAGTAACCATAGCCTGATAGGCTGGTATTAGTTTTGACGTATTTTGACAATAGAAATCAATTTCATTCATGCAGTTCCTCTCAGTTTACTTGATAAAGAATACAAATGGCAACATAAAGTGGTATATACACCTCTTTTGAAATTGTTAGTCTCTCTATATTCTGTAATTTATTTTTTAACACAATCTATTGCTGTGAAACATTGCCATAATTTCTTCACTGGACTCTCATCTTTTTTTTTGGAAGACTAGAAGTAATTTCTTAATTAAAATAATCTGTTTCTCTAGAACCAAGCCAAAACAAAAACCCACCCAATTTGAGCTAAGACAGAACAGTTCTTAATCCTGTGTTTTATGCTATTCAAATAAACATCTGCCAAATGGATTACTTTCCATCTTATCTGCAGCACGTATTTGACATTCCTCTGCTTGTGCTTTGGGCTTTGGCCCAGTTGTGATTCCACTCGGTGCCTGTTGGAATTATAAGATCTCTGTAATTTATTTAGGATGATGTTAAGTAGGATGTGATGCAGAAAATAAATTGTACCTTAGGTCGATCTTTCTTGTTATGTCTTAGAAAGGGAGAGAACATAATATTCTTTTTTAAATTTTTTAAAATTCCTTTTCTGAAGTATTTTCAACTTGGTAATAATTAACTAATAAAAAATACCCTAACCCTGCAATATTTTAGACATTAACTCAAAACAGCTTTATGGAGAAATCAAATGTGATAGAATGTCATCCATAGTCTGTTTATAAGACATCTAGCATCTGCTGCATGAATAAAATTAGAAGCAGAGGTTATGGTTATATTTTTATAACCATAGCTGCAATACAAGAGAAGAAATAGGCTTTACAATAGCTACTGATTATCAAGGGGGGAAGTGGAAAACCATTGATTACTTTAAAGTGATTACTTTAAGTAAGTGATTACTAAAGTAAGATTACTTTAAGTTTAAAGTGATTACTTTGACTTCCATCCTCAGATTTTAATGACTGTAGACTATATATATTGCACTTCTCTGCCAATATTCACCATTACACAGATACAGGTTGGAGGTTGTATTACTGCCACAGATCAGGTTTTCTTATATTTTGTAATTGCTGAATTGCTTCAAAATTAAGCAAATTAAAAAATACTGAATAATTGGTTATGGATGCTCCTATACTTGAGTAGTCTTTTTTGTCCTATTGTAAGGAGCTTTGATTTCCTTGTGCCCTGTGTTACTGGGATCTTTCCTTCCCAATTCCCCATGCAGTTACAGCTCCCGAGAAATAATTCTGCCTGTCAGTGCTTACGTTGTAGGTAGAAAGGAATGCAGTAGGAATCTTGGAGATTTTTCTGTGTGGAGTTCATGAATAGGAAAACTTAGGATAACACAAAAGGCAAACTGTTAATCCCACTCTGAAGTAGGTGACTACTTCAGGTACTGCTGTCTTAGCTTCATATGCACAATTTATTAGGTGGTGAAGAGCTCTATAGCCACAGATAGTTGGTGAACCATTAGGTCACTTTCTACATCAGCATTAAATGATGGTGGTACGGTCAATATATCTGTATGATCTCCAGTGCCACAACTCTGTATCCACAGATGATGTTGATGAAGGAAAAAGAATTCTATGAGATGGTTTTTTGCACTAAAAGGGCAGTATGGCATTTGAATGGGGACAAGGGACCTGTGGTATTTGCATACTTGGGGGTATGGGACCAAGTCTTTTGATGGCATATGTAATTGGAACAGGAGGTTGTACCAAAATAACTCCAGAGGTCTTATCAAAAAAAAAAAAATTATTGTGATGATTTATTGTGCTGTTTTCTTGGTGCGTTTTCCAGATTTTGGCTCATTTGACATTAAACTGGCATATAAACTTTGTGTCAGGGGCTGTTTTCTACAAAACACCCTACAAATATTTGCCTGTTATTTAAAAATATTAAGTTTATGTTCTATACTACCCTTGAACTATGCTGTGTTTTTACTATTTTCTTGTGTTTAGTCCTGTATTTTTCATTATGGCAGATGTTTTGATGAACCTGCCTTCTGGCAATTAGGAAAAGATACATTTTTTTTTTTTTAAGTTTCCAAAGGCAGGTGCTTCTTTAGCCTGAATCTTTGTTTGGTTGACTGAGTTGATTAATTTCTGTTGGAAAAGAGTTTGTAATTATTAATTTCTGTTGGCTTCAGATCAATTTTTGAAATATTTATGGAGATTCAACACACTGTTTGAATGACTTCAGTCCACACTACACGATTTTTCTGTCTTTCTCCATCCCCTCAAAACTGCTTGTCTAATTTTGTTGAAGTCTAACAAAGTAATTAAAGTATATTGGGGAGACGAGGGAGAGAAATACGCAAGTGTTTTCCCTTCTGCAGGGAACTCTGACATAAAGAGCAGGACGGTACTAACATGTATTTCTTCCTCTAAATTAATTAATACAGAGTTTTCCTGCTGGAGATAAGTTTATGGATGACTATACTGTTTAGTTAGATGGTGTTAAATATGCTGATAGTTTGTACAGTAAACAGAAGTGATGTGTAAAGTTAAGCTAAAATCCTGTTTGTCCGGCAGCCAGCTCTTCAGAGCTGCTTGCTATGGAAGGACCAAATGAAATCATGTTTCCTAATGTTCTTCACATGTCGAGCCTAGAGGACTGGAGTACAGTACTGGGCTGGTGCCCACAGTTTAATTAACTTTTTTTTCCATTTAAATCCCAGTCTCTGTTTCAAAAGCAGTTGAAGGGATTTATGGATTTTCCTGGCTATTTGCTTTCATAAACTATGTAAGAATAATACAAAAGGCCACCCAGGAAAAAGCTGCTTAAGGGACAAGTAAAAGGAACTTTTTGTTACTAGAACCATTGATAAAGCAACAAGTGCCAATTGTATATATCCATTTTCTTGGAAACTCTATTTTTGCCTTTGGATTTCATTAAAATGTGTTAACCTATGGCAATCTTTGCAAGCTTGAGTACTTTTCTAGTATCAGTAGGGAAAGGCTCTCTTTTGCTGTCTTGTCAAAGGTGTGTATGTTTGTAGTGGAGAACTGTATGTACAATTAGCTTTTCAGCAGTGTTTCTTAAGTGATCTTACATTGGATTACCTAGAATAGTTTTCTGTCTTCAGGCGGTTTTCTGAACTGATATATCCAAATTTTCTCTAACTGGTATTTTATACTTGCTCTGAAAATCTTCTAGGAATGTACTTATTTGTGAGTAAGTGCTGTATAGCATAAGCCAACACTTCTGTGTTATTTCAGAGGCATTTCCCCTTATGCATAGTCCTTCAGAAATTCATTAAAACATATTGAAATTTTATTACATTTTCTTTTTATAAACTTGATGTAAAATGTTACTGTCTGCATGTTGCATGTTTTTGACCCGTCATGAAAAATTTCTATTTAGGGCAGGATTGTTTAACTTCATAATCTTTCTGTCATAAAGTGTGCAGTAAAGTAGTATTTGTTCATAAGGGACAACTCCTGCTATGAAGCGTGATCCAGATGATCACACCATTATTTTTTATTTATTAAAAGGAACAAAGTAGATATTTATTCAGTTCATTTCATTGGTTTGATTATAATGCAGTATTCTAGTGCATTATAATTAGTTTCTGCTGATTATAGTCAATTTGTGCTTTAGCTAATTTGGAAGGATTTGAATGGGTGGTTTGGGTTATTGACAACAATAATAAGGAGCGGTTTGAACATGAGCATTCTGCAAAATGCCCTGATTCGATTAGTGTGGATAGATAACATATCTATTACAGCTCTGAATGTGGCAGGGGTACCAATGGGACTATCTTCATGAATACATTTGTTACGAAGCCTTTTTTTTTTCTTTTTTTTCCACAATAGTAAACACCAAAGTTGCTTAGCGAGAGGTCTGGTTTTACATAGTTACAGACCTCCTCAAAGGCAAAGCTGAGAATGCTGAATGAAATACGTGTTGGCTCTGACCCAAATTGGTTACCAAGAGCACCATAAACATCACAAAGGACTGCTTGGTAACCATACTTGGCTGTGATATGCTACCTGCAAAATTGCACAGCTGGTATTCAGTCACAGGAACTTAATTAGAGCTACCATCTCAACTGCTTGTGGCTTACTTGTTCGGTGTTTGTAGGATGAGAAAGCACTGGAGGGAAAAGACTATGGAAAGAGAAATTCTAAAAATAAGTTTTTTTTAAATGTCATATGTACTTCTTGTAACAAAAGCTTAGTTGTTATAGAATACCATGCTGGAGGTTATATGTTATACAAACCTTAATTCATCATTTACAGTGGTAGAGTGGTAACCTGGCAGAAGCACATACTGACCTTCAACATCAGAGACTAAAAGAGCACTTACCTAAAGCTGGTGACTCACCTGCAGACCACATAGAAATTGTCCGAGTTAGCTAGGTATTCAAATAAATTAGTTGTGTTTACTGTCTAAACTTCAGTTAATTTTGATTTCCCCCCAACTTTGCTTAGAAACTTAATCAGAAAAAAAAAAGAAAAACAGTTCAGTGGTCAAGCAGTTACTATTACTGAATTAAAACCTTATGATGTAGTCATGTAATTCCTATATTCTCTATGAACTCTTGAATGTTTTTTCAGTCCTTCTAACTAATATAAACCACGTGGGTACCAGGGATACTTACTTAATACAGTAAGATTTTTTGAATTGACTAAAATTTTCATAAACTGGACATTCATACTGGATAAAGCTAGAAGTCCTGTGGTAACTGCAGTGTAGATCAGACAAGATAGAAATGTGTAGCCTTGGCCTTCCATGTGCAACTAGAATGACTTTGTTTGGAAGTCATATCCAGACATTGTGAAATTATGTGGTTATTTGCATATAAAAATGTCAATAAATTATGAATTTGTCATCAAACTCTTTGCAGTGTGAGATTTAATTTCTGTAAGGACTGAAATGCAGGATGAAATTCCTTTTCATCAGGGTAATTGTTTTGGAGGGATTCCTCCAGCCATTCCTAGGCTGCCTTAGAGTAAACAGACATGAGGTGTAAAATTAGGCTGAAAGTACTGCTGTTTGTCCAGCATCCAGCTGTTCAATTGCTTGACACGTAAAGGCCAAATGAATCATGTCTGTCTTCTAAGCCAGCTTTTCCTGTTTCTGAATTATTAGTTCAGGCTATCTCATTCTTACTGATAATAATATGGGTGACTCCTATCTCTGTTCTGCTTAATATACCTAATATTTAATATTTTTTTGCTTATTTAGAAGTGTGGCCAGCAGGTTGAGGGAGGTGATTCTACCCCTCTGCTCTGTTCTCGTGAGACACCGCCTGGAGCACTGTGTCCAGCTCCAGAGTCCTCAATACAGAAAGGACATGGACCTGTTGGAAAAGGTCCAGTGGAGGGCCATGAAGATGACCAGAGGGCTGGGGTACCTCTCCTATGAAGACAGGCTGAGAGAGTTAGGGTTGTTCAGCCTTGAGAAGAGAAGGCTCTAGGGAGATTTTATAGCAGCCTTCCAGTACCTAAAGAGGCTACAGGAGAGGTGGGGAGGGACTCTTTATGAGGGAGTGTAGTGATAGGATGAGGGGTAATGGTTTTAAACTGTAAGAGGGGAGATTTAGATTAGCTATTAGGAAGAAATTCTTTCTTATGATGATGGTGAGGCACTGGCACAGGTTGCCCAGAGAAACTGTGGCTGCCCCATCCCTGGAGGGGTTCAAGGCCAGGCTGGATGGGGCTTTGAGCAACTTGGTCTAGTGGGAGGTGTCCCTGCCCCAGGGCAGGGGGGTTAGAACTAGATGATCTCTGTAGTCCCTTCCAACTCTAACCATTCTATGATTCTAGGCTGTGGTGGGAATTAATACGATGATGTATAACTCAGAAGGCATCTTTCCTGCAACTACTTGTGTTTCACTATTCCTACTGTACGGAGGCATTTAGCTCTTACCTTTTCCTTAACAATCAGTTCTAGATACTCAGCATAAGGAGCTCGGAAAGGGAAATCTGCTCTTTTTCTGCATGGACTGTGAAGAGGCTGCTTGTAACTACTGAGAATTGGTCCCCTGGAGGCAAGATCCTGCTGAACAGCTGTGAGTGTGAATGACAGGGGCTTCTGGCCCTTGTTCAGACCTCAGCAGGGGCCCATCTCTGCTTCCTGCTGGGGAATGAGCTCTCCTGTTTCTGTGAGAGACAATGGCTCTTAGACCCTGGTGAGCACTGAATTCAGCAGGAATTAGCTGTTCCCCTCTCTCAGCAACACAGGAACTGTCAATCACTGTATTAGGCTTGTGAGAGGTAAAGAAACCACTTGATTCTTATGTTGTTGTCAGGCCAGTGACATCTTTACCTGCAGAAATTTACAGAGAAAGTGAGCAACTCCTACTTTGCAAGCCCAAATGTTGCTGAGATTTGTTATAATATTGTGGATAGGTAAAATAGCGCACCCTTTGGGGTTAGAGACCTTTTTCCATATTTAGCACAACAGAGGTTGCTTTTCCCTTTATTCTTCCCCAAAAGTTCTGTCATCTTTCACTTTTTAAGGTTTGTATTGATGTGCTTTCCTCCTCGCATCTTACTCAAGCTCTTGTGCTGTAAGTGATAAGATGGGTTTGGTCATATAAGGAGCAGAAGATAAAGGCAAAAAGCAGCAACAGAAGAGGTAAGGTGAGGACAGGAAATGGAAAATTTAAAGGAACACTACTGCTCTAAAGCTATTACAAATCTTTCTGCTCTACTGTGTTTGCTCTGACACCTGCTCTTTGAGCAAGATGTTTAACACTCTTAGTACCTGTAACATATCCATTATCTTATGATTCTTCAGGAGGTAATTCAGGTTGGAGGGGACCTCCAGGTGGTTGTGTAGTCCAGTAGGATCAGTTATGAGATGCTGCAACTGCATGTGAGTTTTGAACACATTGACATCTCTTTATGGCATCTTGAGCCTAAGGAAGTGAAGGTAAGGGAGAAAGGTGAAGGAAAAAAATGAGAGGAGTGCAGGAGAGGCAGTATGTGGATAAATGTGAGAAGGAGAAGGGTAAATGGAATGTCGTCTTTTTTCTCACAGTTCTTTCACAACATAATGTTTGATATCTTCCTTGAAATCCCATGATTGTAAAATAGTGCCTGTGCTCATTTTAAAACAAAATACTTTCTTAATCTTTGGTATTCTGGAAAAATAGCTTGAAAATATGAATCTCAAAGGTTTCAGAATAAGAAGAAAGATGAACAGACATGTCAGCTTAAAGGGGTAGAAGGAGAGGTGCTGATACATGATTTTGCTGAAGATTGCTGTTGGCAATATTATAATGTGAAAGACATGTCTCTAACAAGCACATACTAGTGTGGATAACACTCATTAATTTTGAGTACTTGTAGAGGCTTCATAATCTAGTACTAAAAAATCTAAAAATAGTGTAAATACCAGATTAGATGTGTGAAAATGATGTTAGCTGCTTGTGTCTGGATTGTTGCTTTTTGTTGAATATTCAGAAGATGGGTTTTGAAGATGAGCAATTGGAAAAAAAATTCAAAAACTTTTATAAGTATGTGGTTTCATCGGAGGGAATTAATTTTCTTCTTCTTTTTTTTTTTTACTGGCTTCTTTGAATCTTTATTTTTATAAAGATGACTTATTCTTTTTTGCTTAAAATCCTCTGATACAAAGAAGGAAGCAGACCAGATTTCTGCTTGGGTTGTCAAAGGTCAGTTTTCATAGCTGTCTGACCTTTTTAGGCTATAGTGTATGTGAGATAAAGGAGATTTTTTTAATGCTCAAAGTGATAAAGCTGGTTTGCAAAGCTTGCCTTAATAAAGAGCAGATTGTTTAGTAAGATTAGGAGGGACTCCTATTTAAAAAAAAAAAACCCGCTAAAATGTTCTTGTGGAGTTCAGTTGTCTTTCATGTCCTTTTTATTATTGCCCTATTTCTATAGATTTTAAACCATGCATTGTAGCCATTCTCTTCTATTCCCTTGACTGTAGCTAAAATATCACCACATTTGATCATAAAAGCCTTTATGTAGTAAAAAATAATATGTGCTCCGAGGATTTCTTCAGAAGGATAGTTTATAGGCTTTATTTGTGATGTTTGGGTTGGTTTTTTTTGTCTCCCCTCACCCTGAATGCTAAGGCTGCTATTTCACACGTGTCTGCATTAGCAACTTCATGAATGCTGTTAGTTCTCTTTGACTTGCCAGAAACATCCACGTGTGCAAAGTCTGGTCTTTGCAGAGTGAAGTTGGATGCATTCTGAACTGCAACGTGCAGAGCAGCTTCGTATTCTTAGCTCTAATGAGCCAACAAAGGTTGGGTTTTGTCAAGCTGTTTGTTACACAGCCTCCTCAGAGGTTAGTTTAAAAACAAACTAACATAAACCAACACAACTTTCCTGAAAATCCAATTATTGTTGTGATGAACTGGAAAAGTTAAGACACAAAGAAACGATAAAAATATCCAGTAATCTGATAGGAAAAGGTAAATAAATTCTATGCCAAGGCAACTTAATAGCAATTTTCTTCATTTGATAGGGATGGCTACCTCTAGAAATATATGAAGCTGTAGAATTTCATTTGTTACCGTTCTTAAAAAGTAGGCATTTACATGCACTTTTACCAACACCTAAAGGCATGTAGGGTGTTTACAAACCTCATAGTTCCAGAATATGTTAACAGTAAAAATAGGAAAATGAGGTTTTCTTCTTTGCAACCTGATCTGTAAAAGATTTAGCTTATACTTTTGTTCTCCAAGAGTAAATGGGGAGAGAGCTTAAAAAGGGGGTGAGGACTGTAATAAAAGCACAGTTTATCAGCTTATGTCACTGGTCTTTATTACTCACTTCCTCTGTTTTGCTTATGTCTGTGATAAAGTAAGATATTTCATGATACGATTAATGTGTTATAATTCTGATGCAGAAGTAAGGAAATATTTATAGAAGCAGAACTAGATTATTTTTTATAAATTTGACCCAACTCAGTTACTTTTAAAATTAAATCAGTGGGAAAACTGTTTGAAGGGGAAGTAGAGCTAAGCCAATGCAGGAAGTCCAAGCTGGAAAGAAATGAGAAACCGGCGTATTTCTAGTGTACCTGTATTATATTATTTAATATTGTATATCTACATTGTTTTTGCTTAATATATAATACTTTCATATATATGAGTACATATATACGCATATATATGGGGTTTTTTATCCACTGTGTGGTAAGAAAGATCAGAATAGCATTTTCCCAACGTAAAGGAAGAGCAAATCAGTCAGTAATAACCCCAAGTTATCTGATATTGTATCTGATTGAACAAATGTTTTAGCCTCTGTAAACAAACACAACAATTTAAATGTAATAGAATGGGATCATATTTCTTTGAGAACTAAAAAATTATCGTAGATTATCTTGAGTCATCTATGTAGAAGAGTTAGGAAACAGGTGATTGCTCACTGAAGGTGCTATTCTGCTTTACTTAATTGTTACCTTTCAGGTACATCTCTCCCTTCGTGGGAGGGAGGAGAAGAGAGACAGGCAGTGTTCGTAAAAGTAGGCAGCTGGAAGGTGGCCCCAGGCTGGAGAAAGGGAGGGCAGATCTTCAGCTTTCAGCACTGGCCCACACAGATTGAATTAAAGCATCTGAAGTTAAAGAAGAATACTGTTCAAGTAACCAAGGTTGACCACTGGACCATAGCAAAGTTATTGCCCTTGGTATTTATTGCAAGATTTGGCAGAGTTCTTTATAAGAAGGTATTATTATTTCTGACTAGTAAGAATTTTTCTTTATAAACAAATGTCAGCTGAGCTGACATCCTTCACCTGCTTGAATTCTGATTTTTCTAGCACTTGCATGAGAACCACCGTACAGCTACATTAATCTGATAAATACTATATTTAAAAAGAAAAAAAAGTACCCATAATGCAAAACTGCAACAACCACCCCCAAAACAAAGAAGCAAACAACCTCTCCATCCCCAACAGGTACCAAAAATGGTGTAGAAGGAGATAACATTATGAAAGTGAAGGAGATATGACCTGAGTATTTAGAAGTAATTAGAATATGCTGAATAAGGAACTACAAGAAAAAAAGCACATCGGCTTCAGAAAAATGTGTTCAGCTTGGTATAAAATAATGAATCTGTCTGTTTTGATTTTCTCTTTATAGTTACTGAGGCTTTTTGCTGTACTAAGATTAAATCAATGTAGAAAAATATACCCTCTACCAGAATTTCCATGAAAAAGAGACTTGTATTATCATTTGAATTAGTTAGCTGAGGCTTATGGAAAACCTAATAACAAGATATTTGTGCTAATACAATGGAAGTATGCAATTCTGCTGTATGGAATAAGGGAATGTATGTATTGTGCATTATAGTTTTGGTAATTGTGTGTTCTGTTGAACTGTGTTATGACTTCAAAGTTCAACAGTGCTAAAGCCTTAGAGATAATATTTGAGTTTTGCTTATTTAAGGAAACTTTAATGGCTTTTCAAGTTTAACTTGAAATATTGAAATATGGAAGTATTTATTATTTGAGGACTGAAGGATTATATGAATCTGAACACTGAGAAAAGTCAATATAAAAACAAAGGGCTTTTTTGCTCACTGAAAAGTTATATTTCTTTGTGCCAAAATGCAGGACCTCTAAGTGCTGCAGAGACTTCAAAGCTCTGCTCGACAATGGCTGAGTTAACAGTGATGTTGGATTCATGAAGCTAAATAAAATATTTTTGTTGTGACCATTAGATTAAAAATGAAAATAAATCTTTCTGGGACTGCGTGGCAACCTGGCAGTTGGGTTGTTAGGAAGGGAGCAAAGCATTTTGTGGGGGCTTTTTCAAGTGTATTGTAGGAGAAGGTCGCATTTTGCCTTGTGGGGCTAAATTTCAAGCTACCGCCTCTCTTATTGTTCTTGAACAATTAGCGTTGTTTACCATCACAGGGCCTGAGAAATGCAAAGTGAGCTGTAGTGGTTTTTAGATGCAGAAGTTTCTGTTGAATTTATTGCTGTGCCCAGCTGTGCTAACTGACATTCTCTATGGGCTATATCACGACTCGTCGTGTTGCCGTAATTCTAGCTACCGAGCTCAAAATACAGAGGGTAGAGCAGACAAAAGACCTATTGATTCAGTCTGTCAAGGGAATGTATATTATTTACTGCCTGCACAGTAAGGGAAGAGGAAAGCTTGTTTGTTGGTAACCACGAAGAGTTAATTCGTAGGGATTTTTTTTTTAAAGTCTGTAGGCTAGTATTTTTTAAAAAGTATTTCTTATTAATTTAATACTCAGAATGTCAACTAACTGAATACTAAGTAGTGGATCTGTTGTTGCTGATGAAACCTGAATTCTTTTATTTCTTGATTTTTAATGACTTTAGGATACGTTTGCTGGACTTGTATGAAAAATTGATGGCATTTTTCAGGAGTTGTGCTTGATATTAATAAATCCCAGACCTCGCAGGAAAACCTTAGGATTGGGGAATAAGAACAGAGGCGTTGGACAGGGAAGTAAGAGTATTTGCATGTATGGATTTCTGTGCTGTTTGTGGCTCAACAGGTGTGGTCAGTGTTGTTCAGGAAAATGGCTCAGAAGATTTGTGCTAATGCCTGTTGAGAGGCAGGAATTGGAAACAAAATAGTCTGCCTGGTCCCTCTCATAATTAGGGAAGCTGAAGATGGAAGCTGCAACTAGATATGGGAGAGTGATACAAAAGTTACCAGGGAAAAAAGCATTTACAGCAAATCCCATTAAATTAATTGCAGCAGTTAGTTGAGCTCAGGAAGCCTTGAACTCTTAAGACCGAGGGAGCTTGCAAAGGAAACAAGCCCTGTTGAAAATGAGTTACAGTGTAAATGAAGCCACCTAAGCTCAGGAGGCAAATTTTGTTGTGTTCAAACCTATTTTGGAGAACAGAGATGACCTTTTATTGTCACAGTGTATTTCTAACTAAGGGATTCCGTGTGCATTGACTGTAGTGAGGTTAAAAGGGTAAGTCCATACTGAATTTTGTCACACAAAAAACTCTTTTTATGCTTCGGAAGGCCCATTTTTCTGTTTCTAGCTGAACCTGAATTTTTTTCCAGTACTGATCAGGAGTTATGTCCCTGCTTCCTTCTTCCTGTTTGTGTCTCCTGCTGCTATCCAGTGATTCTGCACCTGCAATATCACAGGAGGTGGTTTATACCACAGTTAGAAGTATGTCTGCAGCTTACAGAGATAAGATGAGCTAATTTTAAGCAAGTGGCTTGGGTTTTAGTAGAACAGGAGCTGAATAGGTTTTTGGAAGGCTGCTTGTCCTAAGCACAGATATGTCATAGCAGCATTGCTCAGTGTCCAAACTGGGTTGTTCAAACTCTGCTTTTTGAACAAATGAAAAGAATGTTAAATAAGTCTGTCAGCTTTCTTCTAGCCCCACTGAGACAAAACGCATCTTTGCAAATATGTAAGTGCTGACTAAACAAATTCATCATATTTGGAGCAACTGTATGTTGGACTTTACCGAGCACATTTGAAAGAAATTAATAACTTTTCCCTTTCTAGTGTAACAGATGTGATGGAAAGCCAGACTTTGCTGGGCAGGAGTAGTTGCTTTGAGAAGTACCTACTTGCATACACCCTCATTTAAATAAACAGGGCTGCTTATGAAAAATGAGAATTGTTGGGAGGAAGAGTAGAAATTAAAAAAAAAAAATAGATGTTCAAGGATAGTGTATAGATATATAGTAAAGAGAAATTTATTTTGACAACCTTACTGCTGTGAATGGGTTTGAGCTCTGTTTGTGGGCATGATTCACAGATTTGGAATATAATCAGGCTAGAGCTTACACCAAATTTATTATTGTATATTAAGTTTATATGAGCCTATTCATAAGGATACATTAACAGCAACAACTGGAAAGTAAAGTTTTAAAACACCAAAGTTTAAGGGAAAGCTCTACCAAGTATTTGTGGGTTTAGCTCAAAATGGATTCAGATGCCCAAGTGTTCCAGCAAGCTTTTAGTCTCAGCCATAAATGTCATTTCCAATGCTTTGCTGTTGCCCATTTAAAATTATCAATGTTGAGAATTGCTGATCACTACTTAGGCATTTTCTTTGTCATCCCCAGGAAAGATGTCTAGAGACCGGGCTCTGAGGAAGCAGCAGCAATTGAATAATTTGGTGGCAGCAGTGACAAAGCTTGCTAAGCCTGGAGATGTGATTGTGGACTTTTGCAGTGGAGGGGTACTGTATATTTTTGTTTACATGATGCATTTGCTTCAGCTTTCATCTTTGCAGTTCTTGGTGGCTGCTGCCACAAAGCAAAGCAAAAGTAGGAATGCTGAAATTTTAGGTGCTTTCAAGGGTTCTGTCACTGGTTAGGGGTCATGTAATGGGTCAACAACAGAGGACACTGCAAAGTGACTCAGGTTTTGTTGTTTGTTTTTGTTTTCACAGGGTCATGTTGGAATTGTTCTTGCTCACATGATGCCATCATGTCAGGTAATGTCTAAATAAAAAGTATAGAAGTATGAGCTTTTGGTCTCCGACAGTCATCTCAAAAGGATATGCATCTAGGGAGAATAAATATGAAGACACGGCTATCTTGGCAGATTATTTAAATTTAAACACGCAAATTTTTAGCATGATATCAAATGTGCGTGGTGCTTTTCTGAGAAAACAATATATATAGGAAAATACAAAATATTTGCAATCTGATTAATACCAGCAAGCATTAAATTCCTTCTGTTGTTGTCAGGTTTCCTGCTTGTTATTTTTGGGAGATCTCGGGCTCTGACACAAGTAATTTAGAGGTTTTCTCAGCTAAACTACTAAGTTCTGTTCTTCTTGGTAGTGTTGTGCTTTAATTTCTTGGTATTATTTTGCCTTACTTTCTGCTTTATATGAAATCTAGGTGGTGCTCATAGAAAATAAGGAGTTGTCTCTGATGCGTGCTAAAGACAGAAGTGATGAACTAGGTTTAAACAACATTTGGTTCATTCAAGCAAATTTGGACTATTTTAATGGCACTTTTAACATTGGGGTAAGTGATTATAACTTTTCCACTTCAAAGCTTCAGTGTCTGGTTAATTCTTTTTAAAACAACTAAAATATGTGAGAAAAGAAAATTCTTGTATGTCCTTACAGGCAGGTATTTTTGATCCTATGAGAAGCACCCTTGTTACATTAATCTGTATTGTTTGGTTTGTATTTATCATTTGTTGCAAATGGCTTGTGTACTACATGTGTGAAGAAAGAAGTGTTTGCTCTAGTCAAATACAAAAATATGAGTGCTGCCTGACTATGTGGAAGAAAAAGTGGGATAGATTCTTGGTTTAATCATGTTATTTTAAAATCAGTGATTCATTCATGAGTATACCCTGGAGAAGGTCTTGAATGTGGGAAAACTACTGTTGCCCAAATTAAACCTGAATACAGTAAAGTGAGATGAGAAGTGTAGGGAGGTGACAGTAAACACATCTTAAGATAAAGTAAACAACTCAAGACTACACAATGCAAAACTGAGAAGAACTTCCATGACAGAGAATGTTATACGAATGATATACATTTGTATTCATTATGTAAAATATACTCCAGCTGTATTTATAAAGGCAGAATGATACCTCAAATTTGTAGGACTTAGCTGAACACTCCTGTTGCTCAGAATATCACAGATATCTGTGATATTCTGAGAGTTTTGCACACAAGCAGACCAAAGCAGGAATCTGAGTTCTGCAGAAGCAAAGCAGGTGATTTGAATACTGACTCAAAGCCTCCATGTTATATCCTGAAAGTAAATGAGATAGATGTCTTCTCCAGAACTATGTAGACCTAGTGAAGAGTAAGGCATAAATAATTTTCCATAACTCTGTAAAGATTTCTGTCTTCCAGTTTTATGTTCTGTTAATTGAATAGGAACTTCTGCATAAAGCCTGAAGCTTTCAGTGTTAGTCTGACTGTTTTTTTTAAATCGCCCATCCAAGGGCCTATTTTGGCTGTAGGTTAGGATATTTAATGCTGAGGGTTTATGGTACATGTACGGTGCTGTTTAACTCTTTGGTTGGTTTATTTAATAAAGTAAAAGAAATACAGTGCAGGAGAAAGAGGAGAGAATAAATTATTTTAGCTCAGTCCTTCCAAGTGTAAATTTCCAATTCACTAGCTTTATTTTCTGTGCTACTTTGTCATATAAATCTCAGCAGATGAGCTAGAGATCTATTTAAAAAAATCAGGATCTCATGAATAATTTACTGAATTCTGTGTGTGAAATGTGGAATAGTTTCTCAATGAAATGAATCCAATTTTGTGATCTTATAAGTTCATGTCTTTGTTTTTTGGGGGGGTATGTGTGTCTATTTTTAAGGTTAATGCTAAGTTAAATATCTTTATGGACTTTTGGTTTCATAAAAAAGTGTTACATTCTCTCTTTTAAGTTTTGTGATAAGGAAAATAGTGAAGTATGACAGAAAATACTTTGACAATTACATTTCTCTTGGAAATTCTTCATTTCCAGGCCCGTGATTTTGGTTTCTTTGACTTGATGCTGTAATCTAGTCAACAGACAAACCTGTAGCTGTCCCTTTTTGGGAGACATATATGAATCTCAGCTTCAGAATTAGGTTGTATCATACCATGGATGATACAACCTGCTCTTCAGGATTAGCTCTTTAACTTGGAATGACCTTTGTTATGCAGCTGCTTTTAAGACAGGAGCTGGATGGTAGCACAAGTGTTTGGTGTCTGTGAATGTAAATAATGTAAAGTTTAGCTGCTTCTGTATCATTGTCTTAATCACTGGTCTGATACAAAAATGACAATATAATAGTATGATGCATAGGTATGCACAAAGTTTGGCAACGAATCATTTCAAAACTCATCTTTTGAGGCTTGTAAAGCTATTCATTCATTATCTGACTTCATTCACGATTTTCAGTGAAACAACACAGTGTAAATATGAGGGTGGACATGGTGACAAGAAACTCACTGGTATAGTACTTGAAATTTTAAGAGATTTAGAGAAACTAATGTGACAGAAGTCTTCATGGAACACAAGTCTTAATCTCTCTCCTTTTGGTATTAGTTTAAAACATGTTTATACACATTTTAGTTACCTTGACATAATAGTTAAGTAATGCACTGATTTTTTTTCTTATGTGTTATCTGCTAGGAGTTGAAAAGCAGATTAAAAATAAAGTATAATAGAATCATAGAATACCAAATTGGAGGGGACCTCAAGGATCTTCTGGGTCAACCTTTCTTGGCAAAAGCATGGTCTAGACAAGGTGGCCCAGCATCCTGTCCAGCTGAAACTTAAAAGTGTCCAGTGATGGATAATTCACTCCTTCCCTGGGGAGATTATTCCAGTGGCTGATTACTCTCATTGTGAAAAATTTTCCTCTTGTGCCCCATTGGAATCTCCCTAGGGGTAACTTGTACCCATAATGCTTTGTCTTTGTAAATAGGTAGTTTCCATCTTCTTTGTAGCCCCATTTTAAATGCTGGAACATGAGGTTTTCCCTAACCCTTCATTTCTCAAGGCTGATCAAACCCAACTCTCTCAGCCTTTCCATATATAGCAGGCTTCCCAGCCCTTTCATTGTCTTTGTGGCCCTTCTTTGTAACTTCTCCAGCAACTGCTTCCCTTCTGTTCCACAAAAAAATTCTGCCCTTATGAATTGTTGGGGTAATTAAGACTCTGAAACCTCATCGGGGTAATCCTAAGCATACTTGAAGATCAGGTGGAGACTGGATTGAGAGCAGCCCTGAGGAGAAGGACTTGGGATTATTGGTTGATGAGAAGCTCAACATGAGCTGATAGTGTGCGCTCACAGCCAAGAAAGCCAGCTGCAACTTGAGCTCCATCAAAAGAAGCGTGGCCAGCAGGTCAAGAGAGGTGATTCTGTCCCTCTACTCTGCTGTAGTGAGACCTGACTTGGAGTACTGTGTCTACCTCTGGAGTTCTCAGCACAGAAAGGACACGGACCTGTTGGAGTGAGTCCAGAGGAGGGCCGCAAAGTTGATCAGAGGGCTGGAGCACCTCTCCCATGAGGAAAGTCTGAGAGGGTTTGGGTTGTTCAGTCTGGAGAAGAAAAGGTTCCAGGGAGATCTTATAGCAACTTTCCAGTACCTAAAGGGAACCTACAGGAGAGGTGGGGAGGGACTCTTTATGAGGAAGTGTAGTGATAGGATGAGGGGTAATGGTTTTAAACTGTAAGAGGGGAGATTTAGATTAGCTATTAGGAAGAAATTCTTTCCTGTGAGGGTGGTGAGGCACTGGAACAGGTTACCTAGAGAAGCTGTGGATGCTCCATCCTTGGAATTGTTCAAGGCCAGGCTGGATGGGACTTTGAGTAGCCTGGTCTAGTAGGAGGTGGGTCGGTGGCAGGGTGGTTGGAACTAGATGGTTATTAAGGTCCGATCCAACCCAAACCACTCTATGATTCTATGAACCAACCTGTTGAGTGCCAAACTTACTGGTACATTGTAATATTATATGTTGTAGTATGACCGCTAACCACAATGAAAGATTTCAGTCTAAAAGTGAAAGCTTCCAAATATTTGCATGCAGTGTCCATTTCCATGCCAACACCCACAGGAGTCTATGCTATTTTAGTTGTTTTTAATACTAAAGAGTACTCAGGGTATCTCAGCTTATTTGCACAAGTTGAACAGTTTAAGATTTGGTTGAGGGGGAGTATTTTTGAGTGTGTTGAATGCTTTTTAAGATCACTAAAGTGAACCTGAGGTTCATGACACATTCTTTTCCCTTCGCTTCCCTGCACACTTTTCTGTGTGCAATAGGCTCTTCTGGGGAGTGATACAGGGTATCTGCGTTAGTCCTCGCTTTTTATTGTTTCAGATCATTATTTTAGTATATGAGAGATATGGAGAAAGTCTTCAGTTTTATTTGTGATTTTTCACTTACTAAGTTGATTCTGAGAAATCTAAGAAGAACCCAAGAAACCAAAGAAAAAATCAGTTGATGTAAAAGTTCATACAGGCTCAGCAGAGCTACTGATTTTTATCCACTACTTTTTTTAAGGTGTCTTTTACAAACATGCAGAGGTCTTTGTTTTCTGCTTGGATAGATGAGGATTGTAACTGTATTCTGCAATAATCTAATAGCTGTAACACTAAGAATCTATTTCTGATGTTAAAGTAGTTTTATTTTTGTTGTTAAATTCAGACGAGCAGAAAAATTTCATTGTGTAATTATGTTCTTAATAATTTTTAATGTTCTTCTTGAAGCAAGGATGTTTATTAGCATCTGTATGCAGCTAGAGTTCAGTTGATGATTAATGGTCTGCTCAGCTGAGCTTATATCAAGCAGTCTTTGTTTTAATCTGTATCAGACAGCAAAGTTTTTATCTTCCAACTGCTATAGCTTGAAAAACAACTTTGAACCCTGAAATTTGAGCTTTGCAGTTTTCAACTTTTTTCCTAAATTTACAGTGAAGAAAAGGCAAAGAATACAACGCAGTTTCACAAATCTGCACGGCTGCTTAAAATTAAAGATGTGCCTCAAAAATGTCCTTAGTTTAATGAAAACATAGAGCGATGTGTATGCACCAGGCCTAGTCTTTGAGCTGCTGAGTACATGGAAGACAGCAGGAAAAAGTAATGCCTCTATTTCCCCTGGCCCATTTGGAGTCACAGAGGGGAGAGCTGCTTGCCTTTCCTTGCAATATATTGAGTGCAGCCATAACTTCCCTTTCTAGGAGAGCATGGAGAATTTGGGTACATTCCCCAAAACCACATCAGTGCTGGCAGGTAGCTGTTGTGATTGAACAACATTCTAGTTTTAGTTTGAGAGTCCATCACTAAGGGAAAAAAAAAAAGGAAAAAAAAAAGAATAAAGAGAAAAAAAAGAAAATGAGTTCAAGTTGTATTTGATGCTCCCTGCTCTCATCTCCACAGTGTTTTTTCTAAAGTTTTGACTTAGAAAACAAGTCCTCCTACTGCAGAGTTGAAATCCAGTTTTGAAACATTTTCTTTGTATTTCAAAGTGTATTTTGCTTGACAGAAACTTTTGACTAATGACTACAGTAGTTTTTCTTTTAATATTTTTGATGCTTTGTTTTTAATGTATTTGATATCACGGTGCACCTACCTTTTGAGCTTTTTTTGGTGAGTGACTCTTGTTCAGTGTTGCTGGTTCCCTTGTTAATGGAAAATTAACATGGTCATGAAATTTCCTCAGAACAGATATGAAGGTGAGGAGTGAAGAACTGAGGAATTAAGGACCATACCTTTGGCATAACAGCTTTCATTGCAATACATGTCTCATATATTTAAGTAATTCAGTCAGCCAAAAAAACACTGCAACAGGATTGTACTTAGAATATTGCTATAAAGAATTTGATTGGGTTTTTTGTGTGTTTTTAATACTCTAGGTGGCTCTACATGCGTGTGGTGTGGCAACAGACATGGTGATCGAACATTGCCTCAAAGCACGGGCAGCCTTTGTCATTTCCCCTTGTTGTTACGGCTTCATTCAAAACACTGTGAAGTTTAAATATCCACAAAGGTAAACTAAAGCTCACAAGATAAGCTTTAAGATACCAACTTAGATGAAGGAAGAAAATACTATGAGTGCAGAATCAATCAGTTGAAGATTATTGCACGTGTCTAGGCTAAGTTGATTCACAGTTCTAATGCAACTATTTCCTCCTGTTTCTCTTTGCAAACCCATCCTGAAGGGAGACAGATTGGTAATTCCCATGTTATTTTTTGTCTGGATTTGTCTTATTCATAGTTCAGAAGATTTTTATACCATCAATTTAGTAGATACAGTTATGTGGGAATCTATGTAATATGCAGACCTTTTACCTTGAAATCACAAAGTTAATAGAAAACTCATGAAAATTACTGTATGAAAGGGAATTGACATTTTAATGTTGGAGAAAGATGTAAGAAGTCAGCTTAAAGAAATGGGTCTGCTTTATACCACAGCTTACTGCTTGTGAAACTCTTCTGATTTATTCCCAAGTAGACAAGTTCTCCTGTATTTCAGCTCATATTTTTAATACTTTTTCAGTGGCCTGTGTAGATATTTTGTCGCCTGCAAACCTGCCATGGTGGATATATATAAATATTTTAGGCTTAAGAATTTTAATGCCTTTGATATAAAGAAAGTGGCAGAAGATAAGAGGTTAACAGCTTACTGAGGCAGAACTGGATGGGGAAGAGGGTTGTGGTTTTTGTGTTTTGGTTTTTGTTTGGTTTTTTTTTCTACAAAGCTTAGCTTTACATTTTGGGTGTCCAGGATGAATCAGATTTAATTCTACTGGGAATTACAGCATTATTTTAGGTCTGTATTTGCTAAAATAAGAAACTAAAGCATGCTGTTTTAAAAGGAATCATTACATGTCAATCTTATTCATTCATGTTAAATATTTTTCATATTTTTCTATAATATCAAAGTGTACTGGCACAGAACAGTGTAGAGAGTAAATATTTACAATTTGTCCATTTGATAAACTTTGCATTTAACAGTGTGTTCTTAGTCTTAGTCAATTTGTTTCTTCCATCTCTATAGATATCTGTCCTTTTTTGTTTTTTCTTGTAACATGTAAAACAAGTATTCTTAAGGAATAGGCAATAAAATTTTGTCTTCTAAAGTTAGCAGGCATATAGCTTTTCTCTGTTGATTTATTTTAGAATTGACTGGATACTGCTTAACTTCTGACCAGTTAAATTTTTAGATGATGAGGACTGGAAGTGCTCACTATATTATAGTTTTTTTATTGTTGTATTGCTGTATTACTGCAAGAATATAAATTATGGTTTTGTGTTTGCTAAAATTATGATTCTAACATTGTAAGACTGTGTAGAAAATTATCAACTCTGGCTTGAGCTACATTTTAGGGTTTATTTTTCTTCATTCTTTATTGGATATGATCACAAAACATGATAGCATGCCCATATCCCTATATTGCCTGTGTTCTATATTCAGTTCCATTGTGTAGACACCTTTTGTGAAACAAACAAAATATGTCCATGTCTAGAGGTTGTCTACATATAATATAATGTATTTATGTGACAACATAGGGGTTTTCTAATGCCTTTCTGTAGGATTCTGATATTGCTATTTTGTTTAGAATGTGTTTAAGTATGCAATGATTGTGTCTATTTTCCACCTCTCCTTTTTGTAGATGTTAATTCATGTGATCTGTTGTCTTTTTTTTTTTTTTTCCCAGTCATCAGTTCAAAGAAATTTTGTCCTACAAGGTATGTAAAAGAGCTGGGGGTGGAGAAGGTTACGCGCAAGTTCCTGGGCTTCACTGGGTCTTCTTATCAAATGAAATACAAGTGGTTATCTTTTAGTTACGAGGAGGAGCATGTGTTATGTGAAGTGTTCATCAGTACTGCAAATGTCATTGTGTTGCTTTCTCTCTACTATCCATTTTTAAGGCTTTTTTTTTTTCTTAATAAAGTTAAAATTTCTCCACAAAAGAACTTTTTTTTACGTAATGTATAAGTGAGCCATTCCTAAGGTACTTTAACCTGTATCAGTTAACAATTACAGGAAAACAATTTATTTCGGTATTAAATACAACCATTTATACTATGGAAATGTCTGATCATTTTTAAGTAAAAATATTGCTTTTATAGATATTATTTTCTGATCAACATTAAATATGTAGCAGGAAAATTGAGATTATCCTTTTTAATTCTCAACTAAGAGGGCATTTAAAAATATCAGAAAATTTCCAGCCATCTTCTATAGGGAATTTCAGTTATCTGGTAAAATACTAATCTTTGTGACAGTTGGTGTTGTGTACCCTTTACTAATTTACATGCAAATGAATATCCGTAGATTGAGGTGACAAAGGTGGATTTGGGCCTGCCATTATTTTCTCCCTTGATGAACATTCTTTTCAACACATTTATATGTTTCTAATGCATGGTCACAAACAACTCAGTTATCAGTTCAGTAAAAGTTTATGTACTAACATATTATTGAAAGTGGACCTGTGGACAGTACAGAGAGAGATGGGGACACTGGTGAAGTCAAGCATGCCTAGATTAGGATAGCGTGTATAATCTCATTAGAACTCAGTGAATTTTTTTCTTAATCTGATAATCCATGGAGCTTTAAATCACACGTTTTTCAACACTATAGAAGTTTCAGCATTTTATTATTTGTGTTGCAGAAGGGCACAGGGGTCAAGGACTAAAAAATATTTGGGCTCTTAATAATGTAAGAGTCTATACAAACAGTCTAGGCTGGTTGGTGCCTCAAATAATCCTGGTTATAAATAACTTTTGTTATACAGCTAGCTATATGTGTTTTTATATTTCATATTAATAAATTGTTGCAGGTTATTGGCTAGTAGCCAAAGTTGCCATGTGTTAGCCAGACGTTGTGTGTCACCCCCCTCCAGTTTCCATTTTAAATTCATTTCTCTTATCTTTCATTTTAGTGAGATCTAAAAAGACATCCAGAAGTCTGGCAATTCCAAAACTTTTTTGATGAGAACATTATGCTGTAATTCATTAGTTTATAGCTGCAAAGAAAAAGGTTATGATAGCTGTAGATTTCTACCATGATACAGTTTAAGACTCTATTTGTGAAGACACTGTCCCTATAGGAGTATTGGAAAGTAAAACTGAATAACTTTGCACATGCAGCTCTGAAAACTTAATAGGAATTGAAGGCGTGGGTGTTCCAGTAAGCAGGTTAACTGTTTATGCACACACAAAGTTTAGGCAGTTTATAAGTATTATCTTCATTATTTTAGAGATGCTTTTCTTCTTATTTCTGCCAACAGAGAATGTGAAAATTTAATGACTGTCATGGGGAAATGATGTAATCATAACTTGGGGTCTAGTTTAATTTTTTGGATCATCTCTGTAGGAAGCCATGGCATAAGAGTCAGTCCAGATTTTCAGGCTGGCAAGGCTTGCCTTGGCTCTGGTCTCGTTGGATGTGCTAAAGAGCTGGGCTGTGTTGAGTGCCTGACGGCTGGTGAGGGGTTTTGTGTGAAAGTGGATCTTCTCCCTCTGCTCTCTATCACTGGTTTTCTCCCCAGGCTCCCCAGTGATAACTGTTTCTTCTCTCCTAACAGCAACCACGTTCCCTGTGGCTGCTTTTCTCCATTTTTCAGTCGCCACATCTGGGTTTAGCATTTTCAGCTCTTTTGTACTACAAAAATAGCCATATCTGAACTGAACTTACTGGGCATAACATGTTTAAGTTCTAAAAAAGTTATAACATTTTCTCATTTTGCTTACATATTTCTTACGGGGCTGTGAGCTGAAAACCTTCATGGGAATGAGGTATACTAGGGAACAAATATCCCTGCCTCAAGATATATTGTAAATTTATTTAAATGAGTAATATTTAAGTATCAAGTAGCAATAACATTTTATTTTATAATATCTAGGCAAACTTACTTGTGGTGAGATGTCTGCTAAGTTTATGAATTGGTGTAGTGCACTGTAGAAGAAGTTACCATCTTGATTTAGTGTGAAGATGGGATTGCATTCAGGGTTTTTGTGAAATGAAGACTTCTGAATATTTTATGTCTGGAGTAAAAAAAAATAAATAAGCTGGAGTAAGTATCCTTACTTTAGGATACTGAAGAAAGCTGAAATATCCTCAGGTGCTCTCTATATCTATTACAGGAATTTAAAAAAAAAAACACAAAAGTTTTATTTTTCATACAAGACACGTGTCCTTTTTTCAGAACTATAGCTCTGGAAGCTTTGCTTAGCACAGCACCTTTTGTTGTTGACTGTTTCTCTTTTCTCCCTGAGACATTATAGGATAGTTGGAAATGTTGTACAGTTCTAAAATGGTTCTGATTTACTCTGTCCTGCACTTAATATTGCAACTGTCCTGAAAAGCATAGCTGTCATCAGAGCATTCATTTCTTTGCTACAACTTCAAGGCTTTTTTTCTCACCATCTTTCTAACTTGCCTCCTTGGCTTGGCTGGTCTTTGAGAAGCCATTATGCCAGCATAGATGATGGTTTTTGAAGGCAAATAAGGATGGGGTCCTTCCTGCTTATGTAGTGATCTAAGCAGGGAGGAAGGTGGTGAGGCTAACCCTCCACTGCATCATACCCCTGGGTGACAAGACAAGAAGAAACCAATAGCATCTGTTGTAGAAGCCTCTGCAGAAGCTTTAAGTGGAACAGGGATGGTTTGAAATTGAATTGTGCTCATTTATAGGGAGGAAACTTTCCCATTCACAGACAGGTGTTTATTGCCTTCAGGGTCAGTTTTGCCTGCAGGATCTCTTGGGTTGGTCCTGAATGGGTTTGGCAGAGAAGAGGAAATTTGACCCACAAGGCGATTCTTCCGTGATTAAGAATCACTGCTTGGGAGAAACGTGCAGTAGTGCAAATCACCTGTTTAAGAATTTTGTCTTTGTCTAGATGCAGAGAAACGATCCCATGATGACTGTGCTAAAAGAAGACTCTTGCTCAACAGTAGTTGAAGGGAAATGTAGTCTGCAGAATGTCTTTGAAGAATGCTATCTTGTATACATTGCTCCCAATCCCACTGCTACAGAGAATTAGAGAAATCTTATCGAGAAACAAATACTCATGAGTAGAAATGTGTTGTAGTTACAAACACATGATTTACACACACATACACAAGTCAAAGCAGTACCAAAATTAGGATCTGCACACAGGTAACTTTTCTAGAAACATAGTCTTCAATACGATAGCGGGTTTGATTCTTTTAGACATTTAATTTGATTATTCTTACTTTATTTGGAAGATGGAAATGCTACTGGACAAAATTTCTTTGCTGTTTTTTTTTTTTTTTCTAGGAGCACATGATCCTTTGCAGATTTGCAGATCAGACAGCTGTTCAGCTTCCACCTGAACGCAGGCTAATAGGTAGGAATTTCTGCAGCTATTGTGTAAACTATCTTAGTAAGGAAGAAGTAGTACATTTTTAAAGAGGGTATTAAGTTGCTGTCTTTACATAAAACTTGAAAAACTTGAGTTTCTTTACATTTCTCTTCTTGCTATTCTGAGCTATTGTGTAGAAATTATTTTCTTCTTTCAGAATTATCAATATGAGAGGGAGGCATTTTACTGGTTTTTGTTTCTTCACCTTTCTTTTTTTTCCCCTTTAAAAGAATAAAGGTCACTTACGTCCTGCTATTGCCTGTTTATCTTACATTAAAGGCACAGGCCATTGGTAGTAGTGATGTGTGCCCCCTTCGTCCTGCTTGTAATCCCTAGTGATAACTCTCTTAGAAGGGCCCCCCCAAACATCTAACAACAGCTGGAAACAATAAGGCTAAATTGCAGAGGTTGGTATAGGCAGGCTCAAGAACAGGCAAGCCCTATTTGGCCCACCTCGTTATTAGGATCATCATAATTTTAGGAAAAACCCATAAGGTTTTATGTGTGGGTTTTTTTGCTTGTGTTTTTTTGGTTTGTTTTTGTTTTTTTAATACTGAATAATATTTATAGTTTGAAGACTTTGCTAAGAACACGGTTTGGTTTATCCCTTACCTGGATTACCAGACCTCCTGTTGTTGGGAAACATGTTACAGCTACAGCAATGCATGACTCAATTTTTACCTTTCAGTAGTCAGTTCTGTTTCAGGTTTGTATTTTATTGCCTTTCTGAGTAAGAGCAGCTGCCTTCTTTTGGGACATTTCCGTGCAATTAACAGCCAAAGTAAGTTGATCCCTGAGATTTTAGTTTCTTGGTCAGGTGTTAATGATTTCTGAGGAAAAGAAATGTAAGAAGTTATTATTAAGATAGTGTGAGTTTCATTACTTGGAAGGACAGCAAAAAACATAATGCTTTAAATATTTGGAATAAGAAAAGCCATTTCTATATTATGTGCAATATTCTTGTATTCTTTGACTTACAAAAGGGTAGAACGTGCTCCTGTCTGGTATTAATGTTCTGATGGAACCTATAAACTAACTTCCAGGTCAGAAAAGATAGAAGGGGCTGGGAACTCTCCGGATATAACTGCATTCTTGGCTTGCAAGAAATACTTAGAAAGTATATTAAAGCAGTAGTAGCAAATAATCATAATATTTTTAGAAAGCTTAATTTGAAGAACTCAAAGTATTTCCTATACTCACTGCACAAAAAAGGAAATAATACAGATTCTGAGATAAAAGCATCTATTTTATAATAAATTTGTCGTCTCTTTTGCTCATATCACAGTATTTGAAAAAATAAAACAGAAATGCGGTGTTCTGTTAGCAATGTAGCACCCCACATGGTCTCCTGCTGCTTGCCAGGTGGACTGGAAATTGGAAAAAATGGAAAACTTTTTTGAAAGATTGTAACTTCTCTCTGTTCTCTGTCTCTGAAACTGCAATTTTCCCCAAAATTTGAATTTTGTGTGCTTTGCCCCGACAAAAACCCCAAGTGTAAATTTTATTCCTCTGCCTTCCCCTACATTGTTGCTTTTTCTGTTTTAAAGAATGTTATTTTTTTCTTTAAGTTCCATGTAATACCAGTCTGTTTCAGTGAAGATTTTTCCAACTTCAGTGCTCTGTTTCAGCATTGAAACTGTTTTATGGGAATCTTGTTGGGGTACTTTTGAGTTTTGTTGCAGTAATTGAAGATTGCATTAGATAAGTGCTTCAGCCATGGTGAGACTTTTTTATTATTATTTATTTAGCTTTGTGCAAGGCATGATCAGGTATTGAGAAAACTGTGTCAATTTCATTTCATGAAAATATTCCTGAAAAGGTGAGGACTTTTCTGTTGTAAGTGGTGGCAAAATTATTCGGTTTTGATACTTTTTGAATATTTAAGGATTGCATTGTAAAAAAAAAAAAAAAAAAAAAAAAATTTAGCAATTACTACTGAATTTATGTGGCTTAAGTGAAGTGAGAAATCATTTTGTTTCATTACCTGTAAGCCACTAAAGCTCTGAATTACAGCATTCTAGGTCTTCTATGGTCAAAGCAACACATTTATCAAAGGAGTTATCACCAATTTCTGTAGTATCTGTCGATGTAAAAAATGCACAGTTGAACACAGTATTGCTGCACGCAGCAATTCCCTCTTAAATGAATGAAATTCTGTTTCCAATTTCCACTGAAGATGTGTGCTTTACCAGCTGTATGCAGCGCTGGGACCCGAGTGTAAACATACTGAATGGTTTTGTGAACATGGCTACAGTGCACCTGATTTATTCTCTCTCATCACGGAACTGCTCCATATATTCCCGAGTTTTCCTGAGAGCACCTGGGGAACCAGGCTCCAGTTGTGACAATCCCACCTCCCCCTTAGTGTGTACACTTTGAGTAATAGTGATATTGCTGTCCGTGGCAGGAGCGTGTGCCAGTTTGGTTCAATGAACTGCAGAAGGTGATTTTTCTATGAAACTACAAATGGAGGAGAATAGTGCCACAAAAAGTAATTTATGGAGATCTATCCTGGTTGGTTATATAAACTGGTAATTTCTTCCTGCAACGTATAGTTCCATACAGGACTGAGTTGGAAAGTTCTTTTTCTGGCCTAACATTATTATTGTATCTCTAAATTGTCAGCTACCCCATTACCAAGCCACTACTAATGGACTGCAAAGGCCATAATATTAGTGAAGTCAAAGTAGTGAATTTCTTTTGTAAATAAAGAATTCAGCTGAGAAGGAGAAAATACTTCTGGCCAATGGCTCACTGTGGAAAGTCAGACCAGATTGGACTGAGTGCTGTATTAAAGTGTATTAAATATTAACCAGCTGTTCTGAAATAGGAGGATACTGAGAAGCATGTTAGTGCCACCTACCCAGAACTTCTACAGGCACCAGGCAGATCCATGCCAGGGCTTGTAGTGATACGGGCACTCAAGCTCTGTATGTGTTCAGGGGAGAGAGGTTGGCCATTCCAGAGGGTAGTTTAGAATGTCGGCCTTGTATCCTGATGGCAAACAGAATGAGAGCTCCTGTCTCTTCCCTTCATCGACTCTGCAATCATAGAATTGTTTAGGTTGGAAAAGACCTTTGAGATCATTGAGTCCAACCGTTAACCCAGCACGGCCAAGTTCACCACTAAACCATGTCCCTAAACACCACATCTACACTTCTTATACAACACTTCCAGGGATGGTGACTCAACCATTTCCCTGGGCAGCTGTTCCAATGCTTAACAACACTTTTAGTGAAGTTTTCTTGATGTCCTATCTAAGCCTCCTCTAGTACAACTTGAGGCCAGTTCCTTTTGTCCTATCTTTTGTTACTGTTACTTGGGTGAAGAGACCAGCCCTTCCCTCATTATGACCTCCTTTCAGGTAATTGTAGAGAGTGAGTCACCCCTTAGCCTTCTTTTCCCCAGGTGAAACAACCCCAGCTCCCTCAGATGCCCCTAATAAGACATGTGCTCTAGACCCTTCATCAACTTTGTTGCCCTTCTTTGGACTCACTCCAGAAGTCAGTGCCTTTCTTGTAGTGGGGGACCCAAAATGGAACACAGTATTTGAGGTGGGTCCTCACTAGTGCCAAGTACGGGGGGGAAGACCGCTTCTCTATTCCTGCTGGCCACACTGTTTCTGATAGTTCTGATTCTGAAGACAGGATGCTAATGACCTTCTTGGCCACCTGGGCACACTGCTGGCTCACGTTCAGCCGACAGTCAATCAACACCCCCAGGTCCTTTTCTGCCAGGCAGCTCCAGTGACTCTTCCCCAAGCCTGTAGCACTGTCTAGGGTTGTTGTGACCCAAGTGCAGGACCCAGCACTTGGCCTTGTTGAACCTCATACCACTGGCCTTGGCTCATTGATCCATCCTGTCCAGATCCCTCTGTAGAACCTCCCTACCCTCAAGCAGATCAACACTCCCTCCCAATTTGGTGTCCTCTCAGACTTCAAATATATTAAACTGTACAATTCTGTCAGGAACAAGGAAAGGTGTAGGATCATTGGCTTTGACACTGAAGCAGGATTGGGCCTTGTTTGTGACTTGAGACTGCATGTTAGTGATAAAACATTTCAGGGAAGTGCTAAATCTTTCTTGCTTAAGAGTTTAAAACTGCTGAAAATATGATCAAATCAATTCTCATTTCAGAACATAATAATTGATTATAATGACTAAATTTGTAAAGAGAAATGTCCCTGTCATCTTCCCATGGCTGTATCATAATAGAAACTTCAGAGCAGAAAAAATCCTTGAGTTTATACTTCCTGTTTTTTCTGAGATTAATTTTCATTATAATACAGCATTTTTGTTTATAAGCAGCTACATTCGTATACCTCAAATCAATTACACTAGTTTGGTATTTTAGTCTTTTATTCAATTATTTAATAACTTACTATTCAATAACCAAAGATTTTCAGATTTTAAATTAAAGTACAGGAGTAAAACAGTTATGGTTTTAAGAGAGCTACAGGGTAAACTAGGCATTTTTTTTTCTTCCTGTGGTTTTTACATTTATGCATGGATTTTTCTGTGAGTTTTGAGAATATTTAAAAATAGTTGTGCCTATTATATTTCTCCATATGTAAAGAGTTAATAATCCTTCTCAAGCTCTTTGCTAAATGAGGGTTACAAGTCACAGATGTGACTTTGAGCTATTAACGACTGTGTATTTGAAGAAAAACAGATCAAGTTAGTTTTCTAAGTAGATTTGGAACTTATTTTTTAGATGACTTACTGATGTGTTTTCCTAATGTTGACTGTTGAAGTGCATGTTTCTGATAATGTTTCTACATTTTTAGAGTTTCCATGGTTTCCTTTGCTCTCATTTTAGGAAAGCAATGTATGGGGCTTGTGGATCTGGATCGGGCATGGGCTGCAGAAGAACACAACTACTCTGTCCAAGTTACATCTATGGAGCCAGAGAGTTGTTCTCCAAAGAACAATATGCTTGTGGGCATCCCTGCTTAGAGCGTGAAACTTGCATTTGATTTGAAGTTGAACATAAATCTTCAGAAGATAATGACATTCAGCAGATGCAAGCATAGCTGGGGCCCAGACATCACACATCTTGAACCCATTCCATTGGGTAAAGGAAGCAGCACAAAAAGTCTTATAAAGTGAACTACATGCAGATTATCACAACTTGTGATATGCCATTAAGCAACTTTTGGTTCTCTTACTGAGGAGTTTCTGGATCTAATGACTGTGTATGGAATCATATCCATCTGCCAAGGCTTAGAAAAAAGTTGATCTTATTGAAGGGAAGGTGACTTTCTTTTTAGTAAAGCTTCAAAATTGCATTTGTGTTCAAAACTCCATTTGTGCTCATAAGCAGAGCAGTTACCAGCCAATGATGTAGATCACTAGAGGACCAGAAAAGATCAAATTCATGGTGTTAGTGAAGAAGGCTGTACAACAGGTAGCTTGACTTGGCTAAAGAATTCCCTACTATTGTAGGAAGATTATTTTTAATAATAAAAGTTCATCGGAATACTTTGAGCATCATTCTGCTTGTACTCTAACTTACCAATCTTTTTAAAAGAACTTAAAAATTATCTCTAAATATTACACAAGAATTCTGTAACCATAATTCTCTTTAAAGAAAGCAAACCCCTTTTTATCTGTTGCCCACATAATGGGAGTTAGTGATGATGTGGATACTTCACTGCCTCCTCTGATAATTGAAGTGTATTGCTTCTTGTTCCTAAGAAACTTGCTGTCAGAAGACATTTTTAAGAACAGTTCATGTCTCTGCATTCATCATCTTCATTGATTTTATATTGTTTAAAATTTGAACAAAGTTGCAGTTGTGGAACCATTTGAAAAGATAAACCACAAACATGTTACTGTAAAATGAAAATAAATGTTCTTCTGTACTCTGATTAGTAGGCAGTTTTCTACCCTAACTTGAAATCATCTGTTGACACTAACATAATGGAAGATAGCTTCTAACAATATTTTTCTTTCATGTTTATGGATTTGATATGTTTATGAATTCTGCCATGGATGAATTTAAATATATTTGAAGTTTGGTCAGCATGAACATACCTTCAGTGCATGTGGCAAACCAAATTACAAACAACAATAGGTATTGGGGAAAAAAAAGGATTGTGAAATATTTTATTCTTCATGAAACTTGTTTCTCCAAAAGACCCAAATACTTGTATTCCTTGAATGCGAAGACTGAATGAAGCTGCACTCTTATTTGGAAGCACAAAGGTAAGCAAGTAGGTATGATTTCATATCTTTATCCTGAGTTTTTCAGTAGATAATAACATAGTACTTTTTCTGCAACTTTTTATAGTTACAGGAATAACCAGAGGTTGGAAGAATATGTAGTACATACGAAATATATGGCAATGCCAATTGCTTCCAGGATTTTCTCGTATACTTATTTGAATGAATGAATATACGAATATTCAGCATGGTCTGATATTATGCAATAATAAATAGCTTTTAGTAGAGCAAAAATCTGTGCTGTTGCATGCTTCAGAATTTCTGCAATAATCTGTCTTAATAGTCGAGCTCTCCAGGATACTGAGGACAGTAGGTTTTCATTCACTGACTTTCAAATACATGAAACATCACTTTTAAATTATTTTTGTGTGCTTAATGCCTTCTGTGTTTAGACTCCATTGTTGTGGGTGTGTGAAAAGTTTTAAGGGACTTACATTTTAAGAACATCTGAGTCAGCTTCAAATGTAAATAATAATCTTTTTGGAGGTGTTAAATTGATCTTTTGAGAGGTTGAGTGAGACTTGTCTAATAGAATCTGTAATACCATATTGGAGTTGTGGCATCCTGATGAAAAGCTCTTGACCTATTTCCTATTTACTTGAACAGTGGCAGAAACCTGCAGTCCTCTAGGTTGCTCCAGTAGATGTGCTGCAGCGAAATGGAAATTGGGTATGGGACACAGAGCTAGAACAAAAAGTACCCAGAGCCAGCTCTTTGTGTTTTCCCAGAGAGATACAGCTGGTGGTTGCTGAGTGGAGCAGACAGGCAACTGAGACAGGTTATGGCCTATGGAAGTACTGAAGCGTAACGATGCAGTGGTAGATGCACTCAGAGCGGTGCACCATGTGTGCCTGGTCCAGATGGAAACATGCTCACATTGGAGACTTGATTCTTTCAGCATTATGGAGGCATTTCATCGGCAGGTTTGTAAAATTGTGCACCTGTCTGTATAGGGGACAACCATATGTAAGGCCTATTGCAACGCAGTTTTATTGTATTCAGTGTGAACATCTTGTAAAATGTTTACACTACACACTGATCAAAATGCATAGATAAACCTCCTGCAGAGAAGAACCATTTCTGTTTCTTGCTTAAATCTTAAGGTTGAAAGGTGCTGGTGATGTGGTGACATCATGCTGTTGTGATATCATTTGTTCTCCTTTTTAGATCTGCTGTAACTACACCCTTCTCTGCCGCCTGTGGTTTGGTTGGTGCATAGAAAGTACATTGTAATGTAGAAATAATTTATTGTGACTGTATTACTGCTGATGCCATTTGGATTTTTTTTAAATTATCCCTTCTTTTCAATGTGTGTCTTTTTGAGTTGAAATCCATTCATCAACACTCGTGCCCAATGTGGTATTTGTATACTGGTAAGGATTGAGTACATGTCCTGAAGATTAGAAAAAAATTTTCTGTTCTGACTTCAGATTCAGAGTGCACTGAAATTAGTGGTGGAGTAAGGAGAGCCTTACATATGTGAGAACTAAAATGATGACAATAATTATGTTGTTATATATGTGATCATGAAATCTGGATAAACAACTGCTTACTAGTGGTAGTTTAATCCTTTAAAAAGGATTAGAAATATATAAAACATACAGAAAGAAGGTATTTGTGCTTCTTAGCTGTGTTCATATGCCAAAGCCAATTTCAGAAACTGTTCTTAATATTTTTCTGCACCTTAATCCACCAAAAACATTAGCTTGCATTAAAATTCTTATACTTTTGTCAGTCCCAAGTAATTATCATTTTATCTGTTAGTGTGCTATTATAGATTCCATTTTTTCTTGCTTTCTCCTTTCTCAGTGCTAGTTTTCCAACCCAGATCATTACTTGAGTGTGCTGGAACAGCATTCCGTGCATATTTTTGATTGTTAACAGATTTTTCTGTGTTTTAAAGTTACAATTTAAAATAACATGCCAGGGCCCTTTATTCTAATATGTCCTTATTGCAATTTTTAATGTTTTTATTAGTGTTTGGTTGCTTTTGCTGCATTTAGTCTTGTAACATTTCATTTAAACTGTTACCAGTACAACTCTGTTGCAGCTCAAACACTTTCAATTATGGCAATATAATTGGAGGTTATATTCAAGAGAAATTTAATTCTCCAGTCGTGGACACAAGAGGCAAAGGAAAATCACTTCCATTAGATGAAAGTAATTAAAAAAGCATATTTATGGAAATACGTAATGCGTATGTAAACAACTCAACATAAATTTGTCTGTGCCATGGAACAGAAGCATAGCTTTCCTTTGTCTCCAACATTTGGATGCCCATCTTTTGATGTGTTTCTCAGTTTTACTTTGGATTTCTCTAATTTTGTTCACCCCCAAACAGTAGCACGTCAAAGGCCTCAACATGACTCCAGTTACAGATGTGTCATTTTGGAATGATTAGGGATTGATATGCCAGAACAAGGTCCTAAAATAATGTTGGAGGTAAGAAAAAGAGTGAGAATTTTTGCAGTTTTAGAACTTCTGTGGGGAGGCAATACCTGGTTCTTAAGGAGGCTTCAAAGTTAGATGGAAATCATAGACATATTAGGCTGGAGGCCTTCTAAGAGGCCTTGCTCTGTGATTTTCTTAGCAATGGAAGTGAGGGTGACCTGACATATAGTTCCCTTGTTGCTGTAAGATCTACATTTCTAAAATCATTGGGGAACCTCCCCAGGCTCTGCAACCTTTCAGACAATAAAGAGCAGCCTCATGGTGATGCCATCCAGCTCTCCCAGTGTTCCCAGCTGTGTCCTGTCTACTCCTATGGACTTGAATGAGTTAGAGAACAGTTCCTAAGTGAGGGAGCAGGTTGTGGCAATGGTATGATGGGAAATGTTAAACATGGAGGAAATAGATAAGTTTTCTCACCTGTGAAATAAACATGAACAAGATTAAAATTAACTTTTAATTTACTCGGGTTTTTTAAAAAATAACAAACACCACAGTACCTACTCCACTGAGCAACACCTGACTTTTATGAGATGTGTTTTAGCCTAATATTTTCAAGACAGCCAGTGTACTTTTGGTGCAGGTGTGTGCAGAGGAGCAGTGGGGTCTAAATGTGGAGAGAGAAGGGTGAGCTGAATGGAGGAGGATGATTATTTGAGATACTCCAGCTGTGAAACTCACTCCCTCTAGCAATGTTGTTTCCCTCCCTCCCTC
>BJBW01002970.1:0-23717 GCA_004320125.1 Scolopax mira | reverse complement strand
TCTCTCCTGTGGGACCCCTTTAGGTACTGGAAGGCTGCTGTAAGGTTTCTCTGGGGCATTCTCTTCTCCAGGCTGAACAACCCCAACTCTCTCATCCTGTTGTTATAGCTCCAGCTATCTTTCTCGTGTCCTGGATATGAGAAAGTACCTCATTAAGAAAACTCCACTGGCATTGATAAAGCATTGCCAAAATAAATGGATTCATAAATGACTGGATGCTCAATCCCATTAGTGGGTACGGAAGTGCAATAAGTGATCTTTCAGTGACTGGTTAACTGTTTTTTCAGGCTGATGTTCCAAAACAAATTGTAAAGGCAGCAGAAGTTAACCAAGAGCAGACAATCTTAATTGGAGTAGGCACCATGTCTGATCAGCACGCTAGTATTAACATGCAAGAGTGCTAAATGGGCTGCTGAGGAAATCTCAAATACTGAGCAAATTTAATCTCTGTAGAGATTAAATAATCTTACTTTATTTGCGAGTATCCATGCTCTAAATGAGCAACATGTGCTTTAAAGTTGCTGTGTACATAAGTACCACCATGCGGCATTGCATGAAAGGAATTGATTTTATGACATGTCCCTTTGGGCATCAGAGGGAGAGTGTCAGGTTGCCCTAGACTGTAATTCACAGTGAAGTTCAAATGTTGCTTTTGGCACCTGTCCTGAACTTGGCTGTGGTGTAATTTGTGGGCACTTTTTTTGTCTACAAGTTGGAGAGATGCAGGCAGATGCTGTTACCAAAAAGAAATCCCTGTGGTTACCATAAATAGTATTTCTTCCCTTTTGTCATTAAAATCTTGAGTGAATTCCTTCTGCACGGTCCGTTCTGCCACACCACACATCCAAATGGGTGGTGGGGGGGGGAAGTGATCAATCAGTCAAGAGCTGGAAGTCAGCTCTAGATATTTCAGCAAGAATCTAATCTGAGACAGACTCTCTCCAGTCTTTCCCAAATGCCACTGTGTCATTGTCTTCACTGTTTGGCTGTCACTTCTCACATCAACGAGGGGAATCGGGTATTGTCCTTGGTGTAGGTTTTTGTATCTCTCTGAGCCCTCTAAGGGGACTTGCTTGGTTATGGGTAATGAGCACCGTGCAGAATCACCACCTTGTAGCTTTTGCTGTTGTTTTTTTTTTCTCCGTGTCTCAAAAGTGCTGGGTTGAGGCTGACATATGGTCCTGAAAAGTTAAGAGGAGGGGAAGGAGCATTGGAGAGGACTTTCTGCTGCAAACTTGAGCAGAAAGTGGTAAAACCACTTTGGGGGTGTGATTTTCAAATGCTCACTGGCACAGTTTGTCTCTTGTGTAGTGTTGCTTGAATTATCTGTGAAGTGTTTTGAAAGTGGGGAATGCTCTGTTCCGAACTATCAGCTCAAATCTAAAGCCTGAAATTGTATTTGGCATCCAAATGCTCCCGAAAGGGTTTGGCTTTGTGTTACAACCCAGAAGATCTTTGTTTTCTGCTTCAAAGCTGCAGCCAGACCCTTGTAAGAACGAACAGCTGACGAGATTCACCCGCAATTTAGGCACAAATCAAAACCAATGCTGCAAGAGTCCAAGTGGTTGGCCCCATCTGTCTGTAACCAGAGAGATGTCAGAGGAGCTCTGACCCTAACTTTGGCGACATTAAAAGTGTTCCTCAAGTAAGCCCCGAGAGCTGCAGGTCATAGGAACAGAACAGAAATAACTGCTGTATTTTAACATCTGAACATAGAGCGCAGACGCAGTCGTCGCCGTCGGTCGTGGTGCTGGGAAGTCGTTACACACACACGGGTCACGGTTAACCTTGTCACTGCTTTTCCTTCTGGACTGGGGGCTGGGACCCCTTATGTCACACCTGCCAACATCTGAGAGCTGTGAATAGGAGACCCACATACACCTTGCAATTATTTCAAAAAGCTTTACTCAGGGAGAAGTTTGGGTGGCAAGAGAAGGCCAGATCTGATCTGCTGGGCTTTAGACATGGGCTTTGCTCGCAGCGAAGTCGAAGCCAGAAGAGCTTTTAAGGACGAAACCCGCCCTTCTCCGTGTCTCCGGCCGGCGGCTCTTGCCTCGCTCGGCCCCTGTCAGAGGGAGCTGGGGGGTCGTTCCCCCCGTTACCTGTACCGGCTCTACCGCGGCGGGAGGGGGGGGCCCGACCGCGGGCGCCTCTGCCGGGGACGGGCGGCGTTGCCGCTCCCGCACAGCGCCTCCTCCGCCCGGCAGCGCGGCGGGCGGGCAGAGACAGAGAGAGAGGGAGCGAGAGAGCAGGGTCTGGCCGCCGGACCTGTGGCAGCGCAGCCGCCCTCGACCACCTTCCCCTTCCCTCAGCCACCGCTGCCCAGCCCGGGCCGCCTGGGGCGAACCCGCCCCCGCCGCTCATGGAGCTCTCCCTGCGGCTGCTCTTGGCGTCCTGCCTCTCCCTGGGGGCGGCCGGGGAGTTTGACAGAAGGTAGGCGCCGGGGGACGGCCGGGCAGGCAAATCGGTGTTTCCTCGGGCAGGTCCGGAGCTCCCCGCGGGGAGGGAGAGCGGAGGGAGCCCCGGGGCGGGCGGGGGGCTCCGAACTGCCGCTAGACCTCCGGGGCGCGAAATGGCGGCGGGGGGTCGTTACCGGGGCAGCTTCCCGGCGAGGCGGGGGCGGCCGGGAGCCTTCGGCGGGACCCCCCCAAACCCGAGAAGGGGGTGCTCGCGGGCACGGCCGGTGGCTGAGGGGGGCCGGCGGGGCACGGTGCCACCCGCCCGTGGCCCGGGCAGAGCCGGTGGCGCCCATCGCCCCGCAACCTGAAGGGCGGGCTGAGGTAGAAAAGCGTATGGCTCTGGCAGGGCTGCGTCCTGCACGAATGAAAAGTAAAGCACTTCGCGTGCCGTAAAGATAAAATGAGCTTATTGACGCCTGGAGGCGCTTGAAACGGAGCAGGGTGCGGGTTGCAACTCAAGTTGTAACGCGAAGCGGGGCGGAAGGGAAGGGGCTGGCGAGCGTGTGGCTCCCGGTCCGCGGGGAGCACTGTCAGGTGCGGTGAGGGGCGGCGGGGCCGGCGGGAGAAGGGAGGACTCCTGGGCTTCCCCTCTCTCCGAGGACTTCTCTAGGATTTGTTCAAATACCGCCTTCGCTTTATTTCAGCTTGTCATTAGAAAACATTAATGGTTTACATCAGTAATTGCTCGAGACTGTGGTCTCCTTTCCTTGGAAGAAGGGAAGACCACCGCTCCCCTGTCGCGTTTAATTTCTGTTTAACGGGTCAGGAAACTTTTGTTTAGATTTTTTTTTTCTCCCTTTAATGTTTCAGTGAGAAAATTTGGCTGTATACCGTGAAACGAACACATGTTAAAACTTTATGATGGTGATTTATTCCATGTTATAAATCCTGTTTCAGACTTCAGAATTTGCTCGATGCCAGCCTGGCAGTGGCAGCAGTGAGCACATTGCAAAGCATGACAATTTTGTCAGGTTTCACAAAGTTACCCCGACTATCTTTTCTCCTCTTCGCCTACAGCCATTCACATTTTCTGAACTAAAAACGATATTAATGATAGGAATATCATAGACATAGCTGAGAACAGTTACTGATTTCAAACAAAGGGAGATATATCTCCTCACAGGAGAGGTTTTTTCCTGGTATTTGTTGTTTCCTAATCTAGAATAATTTTAGTTACATCCAAAACGTCTCACCAGACTTTTTTGAACTCTCTTGTTCAGGTGGCCCAGACAAATAGTTTCCTCCACAGGACTGTGTCGATTTGGAAGTAGAATTGACTGCTGCTGGGGCTGGGCCCGATTGTCCTGGGGACAATGCCAACGTGAGTATCATTGCTGCTGGGGCTTCTAGTCACTTGTAGAAAAGGCTTGTACACACTTAGTCACGTCTTTCACATGTTCATATACATTCTTACAACGCAGGGCTTAGGCTTTTGCACGTGTGAGTCTGACTTACAAGGATGTTGTCAGGTTAAAGTTCTGCCTAGTAGTAACAGTACTAAAAATGATTTAAATCAACTAAGGTAAACTTCAGTTAAGGCAATGAGAATTTGGGGATTTCTGTTTGGTTTCCCCTTCATCTGGTGCTGATGTAACAGTACACAGTACAAGCACGCAGGGCGAGAATATTTGTGTCTGAGAAGGAAACCCCAATTATCTATGTTTCACTTAAAAAGTCAATGGAAGTGTTTCAATTGATATTAAGTTGAAACCCAAAACTAAGGGTGTAAAACCACCTGACAGCATCCTTTTACTGGGTCACACGTAAGGAGAAACATCTCTGAGATTTTCACATCTATCTAGGATCTTTGATATAATTGCAGGGTAACCAGGTAGATAAGTCTTCATCATTAACTACGTCTTAGAAGTGTATTCTCTGGTGGCAGCTAGCACTGTGTAGAAGCTAAAGTTGTTAGGAGTGTCACAGAGACCTCAGCTTGTTAGAATTACAGCATTTAATACTGGGAGCACTCGCTCATGTGTTTAACAGTGCACGTGAGTAATATCCCCTAAGTTTTTGCAGGAGTGAACCTGCAAATACTGGTTCTCCTTTTTTTTTTAATTTTTATTTTTTATACAAATGTCTACAAGCTAGATCATATTCTGACAAGCAATTTTTCAAGTAAAACAGGTATTAAATACTGTAATTCTCTTAGTCTGCAGGGCATCAACTCTAGGTGGCAAATATTAGGCAAAAGATAGAAGTAGTAATAGCAATGCAACTATAGACTCTCAGCAAAGGTTTTGTTCAAATCTGTAAACAGCAAAACTGGCTTCTTCCATCCCAAGCTTCTTCCAAAAGCCCAAGATGTTTAATAGGTATATAAGATGATGGTTGAAAAAGCTATGTGAAGTACTTCTGCACCATAACATCCCTGATACAGTTTTTTGACACAAAATTCTCAGATTGGTGTCTCTCAGGCCATACCATACCATAAATCATTTTGATTTTTAGGGCTGTAGTTGGTAACAAGTGGTCCTTTTCTTGGGATGAATGTTTATAGAGAAGAAGAATATGAAGTAGATTGATTGAGGCTACTCCAGAGATAATAAAATATACATCCATCTTTCACAACACAGTTTTATTTGAAAATCATTGAGCATTTCAATGTTTGGAGCTACAAAGGCTTTGGAGCTACAGAGGCTTAACTGTCATGTTAATAATCCACATTACTTTTTTTTTTTAAAAAGAAAAGAATAAAACAACAAAAAAGTCCAAAACACTAAAAGGGTCTCACTGTGGCCCTTTTTTTAGAGAAGTTGTCTCCTGTGTTGTGACTGTAAATGGCAGGTTACGTTTAGGTGCAAGTCATTTTCAGTTATATTTGATCTTTACTTTCTCACTATTACCAAGTCTGATTTAGGGTTGCATTTTTATCATGTTGGGAGACAGGAATAGCATAAAGTGGTACTATCAGAAGATTCATAACTAAAATTTGAAAATGAGACAAAACAAGTAATACACAGAAAGTATTTTTAAATTTTTACTCTTTTTTGTCAATAAAGTCATTTGTAGTGCCAACTTGTTCAAATACTATAAAGGCACTTCTTTTTTTTAAGGCTAAAGCTAGGTGAATTCTCATCTCCTTTCTCTGCATTTTGGTCCATTATTCACAGATTTGTTCTCTACACACATTTCCAAGAAGTGCACAGATGCGTTTTATGTGGTCATCTCCAGTAGGTGGGACCAGACTTTCAAAATACAATTATCACTTAGATGTCTAAATACGTACTTTTTTCCCCATTTTTTCCACACACTGGGTACTGATAATTTTTAAATAGCTGGTTCAGAAGAGTCTGAGACATTTGGGTGAAGACCTTATTAAAAACTTCTCAGCTCCTTCTAGTTTTTTAATGGGAGCCAAACTCTTAGCAAAATAAAGCAAGAAAACCTGCCCCAGCTGTGGGTGGTGAAAATTCCAGTCATATCACAGAGTGGGAGATTACAGTAAATGAAAGTGAATCTTTCTAGTGCTCACAGCCAAATAGAAAATCTGTAGTCAACTCTCCACCTTGGGAATGTGGCATTCAGTATGAAGGATTAACCTGGCACAGAAGGCAGCATTCCTGGCCTCAAAGGAAAACTTTAGTGTTTTACTGTACAAAAGGATATCACTGAAAATTTTCCAGAAAGCCAAGTATACAATTGGTTGTCCTTTTTTCTCTATGGAGAAAAACAAACGTCTTAGCCCCCAAAATGAGTGATACAAGTACACGTCAGACTTTTTCCACTAGATACAAGTCACTCTTTCTAGAATAAATTGTATTTGCATAATGAAAACAAGTATAGAGTCAGGCTTAAAAATCAGTAGTGAGCCTTAATTTACAAATGAATCAAAAAAGAAGCTGTAAATATTCAGGCAGTAATGCTGAGCTCTATTAGTGAGCTTGAACTGCTTTTTTTAACTAGTTTGAGCCATCCTTGATATGCCTGCAAGTTCTACAGCACCTTTGGACTCTCACCTGCTTATTTATTCATGGTTTACTATGTAGCCACACTGATCGCCTCTGAATTTATCTTTCTGACAACAAATTGAAGGTGAGAGTCATGCTGGAGCTGGAGCAAGAATCGAGGCTCCAATACTGACAGGGTTGTCCTGTTTTACGGAGACCTTTTGAGTCATGAGGAGCCATGGGCAAGTGATCACTAACATACCTGAATACACTTTCTGTTGTCCAGCTGAGCTGCTCCACCAAACATGCATAGACATGACTTCTGCCCATGGCTATGGAGAAAGAAATGTGTTAGTTTACACCAACTGTGTGATTTAAGGTAATGGTTTAATTGTGACAGAGGTTTAAGCCTCTATGTGTCAGGTCTAACAGAGGAGGATTGTGACACAGCAGACAAGGGTAACTCATTAAGCCTTGGTGATTCAGTGCTCCTGATCTTCCGTCCATCATCCATTTTATGTCCCTTTGACTGACAGAGGAGCACACACAGAGCATAATTGTGCTTACTGCTGCTTAGTAACACGGGTCAGCATAACTCAGCTGTCTTTTTCACTCTTAGAAACATGTAGGAAGAAGTGGAAATCAGGCCCCTCCTTTAATTTACACTCTTCCTTTAAAACATCCTCTGTCTTTGTTAATAAATTACACTACCCCAGAGTTGTACATGTAAGGAAGTGCACGTAGGTCTGGTCTGTCTGTAAATTTGCTTCCAAAGCCTGTCAGTGTCAGCTGTAACATCTCAGCTCATAGAAATACTCTGTTACCTGCCTTCCCAAATGCCCTTTCTAATTCCAGCAAATGCACTTAGAAGGTGTCCCTCCAACTGAAATAATGAAGAACTTTGAAACAGGTTGGATTTTTTTTTTTTTTTTGGTCTTCCTTGCAGGTTGTGAATACCAAAATGAGATCCATGCTTAGGCAACTAGAGCCATATTTTCAAAGAGGCTGAACAAAAGTAACTCAAATTTCACTGGCATTTCTAAGTCCTTGTAAATTGAAAAGCCATCCATGCTTATTTAGTGGTCTAATCTAGATTTAGAACAGTGGATATATTAAATCATTATAGCCTTTCTGAGGCTTTGATCTGGTATATAAACCAGGTTTATTGGTTAAACCTGGTGTGTAGAAAGGCTAATTTGGAAGCAGCAGAAATGTTTAAGCAACAACTCTTGGTTCATGTGAAGTAACCTCACCATTGGTAGAGTTGACCCTTTATGCCGATGAACTTACAGCATCAGTGCTTTAAAGTTAGATGTTAAACATCCCAATTGAAATTAGTCCAAAAATCCCTTGTTTTTACGCAGCCTGTGGGATTGACTTGCACCTTAATAAGTAGAGGGATTAATAGCTGTAGGTGGGAGTAATCACTCAAAAGTCTGCTTCTGTGAAAAGAGGTAGGTTGATAAAGTACCTGATAAGATATGTGTAAAAATAGGGCTGTTGTCTTGCATTTTTATGTGTTATTGTGCACACAGCAAAATCATAAACCAGAGCAAAAGTGAGGATAGAAGGAGTTTCTTCAGGATTTCTTCTCTCAGAGTGGGGAGTTTTGACTTCCTGTGACAGAGTGTTTTTGCAAAGAGCATCAAAAGTATATTTTGAATTCATAACTCCTTTTTTATTGTAAAGCAACTGCATCTGTGTTACTGAATTTGTGATCCTAACCCAGAACCCATTAAACAGGTTTTAAAGTATACAGGGAAAACCAAGTTGGGACACGCATCATTGCACACATCTTGCACAAATGCACTTTTCTCTGTGCCAAAACCAAAAAAAAAATGCCTTAGGGCATTGATTCAGCTTTTTTTTGTTGTTGTTGTTTTTTTATTATTATTTTTTTTTAATGTGTTATTCAGCATTAATTTGTATGGTTTGAAATACCCGGAGGAATAGAATTTCTAGTAGTGGTAAGGCTGGAGCTCAATTCTTTGAGCTGGATGAGAAATGTCAACTCCAGAATAGAACCGTGTCCGTTCCTGTATTCTAGCTGCTGTAGTCTAGGAGACCTCAAACCTGACAGGCTCAAGCCTGTCATCTCATCCCCCTAATAAGATGTCTGTGACAATATTGTGCAGGGATGGCTGTCTTCCTGAGTGTTTTTCAAGGAAAGGATAATCTGGGGCTTGTTGTCCAAAAGTCTCTCCTAAGTCAGAGGTAGGCCAAGCAGCAGGGTAGTCCTTGGAGCCACTCCTGGCTGACCCTTGCTGAGAACCTGGTGTACAGAAATCAACTGTGAACATACACTCATGTCCTGAGCTCTGGAGCCTGGGCAGCCTGCCAGAAAACTAAAAGATGGGGTAAGCGATGCACTCATTTCATTCAGAGTGTCGTGCTTTTCATTCCCCAGTATTAAAGAGGAAGTTCTTTCCTTCAGTTTCCAACAGGCCATGCTAAGGGTTATTTGAAACAATAGTAGTTCTTTGTGGACATTTTTGCTATTTGCCTTGCATTTAGCTGGCTTACAAATATCTCTGTAGTTCTCTCAAAAGCTAAAAAAATGGTTTCCACATGTGTGTGTCTTCCATGAACCAAATACACCTGCTTTCTACTTGGCTGCATGTCTGTTTGTAATTGATTTGTGTGCTAGTTATATCTCGTCAAGGCACACTAAAGGCGTAGCTGCATTTTGCTTCAGAAGTCCAGCTGCAGTTTAACACTCAAGAACTGCAGGAAGAGTTTAACATGGATTTAAAACATTAAGCAAGTGTTTGGTTTTTTTTTAAGAAAAGCAATATAAAATGGCTTGAATACTCATTCTGGATTACAGTTTGGACAACTCCTTTGCTAGAGGTGATGGCAAAACTAGTTGCTTTTGCTATGTTTGTATAGGTACAAAATAGAAGGTTGGATCTGCAGCTTCTAAACACGGATGCAGATCAACTGTCACAGGCTCTGTTGGCATGAGTCTGCATGACTGTTGGAGTCAGCAGAGGGTACTTTTTCTGGTGGACAGAAAGTTTGACCAACAGAAGATGCCTAGCAGGAGCAAAATCCCACTGAGCATGGATTTTACAAGTAGTGATGTTACTTGATTACTTTGCTCGTTTCAATGTTGAATTCTCCTTGAACAATAATGAGGTCTATAAAGTCTGCCTTGAGAAGGGGTGAAGATGAGTGGTCTCTTTCAGAGCATCCATCTATTCAAGTCCATCTAGTTATGTTCCTGTGCTTAGGTTTCAGTGTTCTACCTAGAGAGCAAAACCAGAATAGGTCGGCAAAGTAGTTTCCCACCACCTTATGCTCTAAACCCACGACAATTGGCTTAAAAGCCTAGGGACAGGGCAATCAAGAAGGTATACGGTGAAATAGCCCTTTAGTAAAAGTGTAAATCAGTTTACACTTCCCCTTAGCATTGAATCATTTAAAAATGTTAATTGGAGGATGTCAGGTTAGCATTTAGATTTAGCCAAAGCTAGAAGAAGGCATACAATTTCAGGAGATCCTAAGAGGGACCTGGAGGGGAGAGAGAGAGGAGCTTGTAGAAGCTGATAGAGCAGATAGAGGCAGAACCAAACGCTTTGCTGGGAACTGTGCATGCTGCTGCCTTCTCACACCAGTTGTGAAGGAACTTAGGCTGGCTGTACTGCTGCTCCTGTCCTAAATGAGCTTAAAGGCTGTGGTATCTATTCTGTGCATTCTGTTTACAGAGATGCGGGGTGGGGGGGGGGGCAGGGGAAGAGCTGGCTGTCCTCTCATTGATGTTTATATATAACCAACAATAATGTGGTTTATATGTACCCACATAAATCATCTCACACATCAATGGGAGAAGAGGCCATGAGCTGCTTAGGACTTCTGTTTCTTGCATATAACATTGCTTTCAGTGGAAGTGGCAATTCTGTGTAGCCCAAGATGCACAAAAATAAAACCATGATTTTGTCAATAATGAGACATGAATTCCAGAAGGCTTGACCCACTGGCTTCCAGGAGGCTTGACCCACTAGCAGACACCTCTGAAAGTCAGTAGGAGTTTTGTTACTGAATTCTTGGTTGCAAGAGTGCAGTCTATATTAATGCATTATTTTGGCAATGTTTAATTAATCCTGATATGCAGCATGTCTGCTTCTTATAAAGTGAACACTATTTTTGTGCATCCCCGGTACTTTTCAAAGAAAAGACATATTATACAGAATTGCAATGCTGCTTTAATACTGCTATGCAAGAAAAAATGAGGTTTTGCTATTTTTATTCAGTTTTTTTTTCCTTTGGTTTAGAAGCTTTATGCTTTTAAAGCAGTTATGACTTTACTTTGTTAAAGACAACAGTATCTTTTCCCAGTTCCCCAATGCATCCCTCATGCACTTCATACATAGAATAACAAATCTGAAGTCCAGTTTTTCCCAAGTAAATCTCAACAGTAACGTGATTTGACAATTTACAACGGCAGTGTACTCATATTTGGAGCTTCTCTCAAAGCCCAGCAACAGCTTGGGGAGCCTCCCTCCACCGTAACAAATCCTAAGGGACTTTCTGGTTAAAATTAATTTAAACCAATATAAGTTGCAATCATAGCAAACCCTGAAGTGTTGGTCACATACTACATAAGCAACAGCAGCTCTTTGTATTTTAAGTCCCAGTCTTTTATAATAAGGCTATGTAGCCTAACAAGCTGTGCTGCTAACATTAATTTTATTGGCAAATAAATTGATTTAAAATAAGCCCAAAACATAAATCTGTGTTTCCATCTTATTTAACTTTTGTAGCGTATCTAGTTTCATATGGTAGTAAGAGCTGAAAAGGTCTCTAAGCATTAGTTTTAATTTAGATGACATTCAAAATTTAAACATTATAAAAATTACTAGTAAATTTATATGCCAGCATGTTTATTAGTTGCAGATGTTCGGATACTTATAAATGGGTGTAATTTTAATTACTCTCAAATTAGCATCCAGATGCTAACCCTTTACGTTTGCTTTGTGGAGATGCAGCATTAAAAATATATACCTATATTTAAATGAAAGGATACCATCTCTTTAAGAAAAGCATTTATGTTCTGTTGATGGAAACATTGAACCTAAACTGTGAAACTTGAGATTTTTTACAGCTATGTACCATATGAAACATGACAAAGTGTAGCTCCTTAGTTGATTGAATAAGAATAGCATCACGTCATTATATTTAATTATTCTTATGTATCAGAATGTGTTTGTTAATGAAATACTGATGTAAGGTATTTCCATTTTTAAATGTGTACGAGAATTTTTTTTATTTCAGAAAAGCTCTGAATGTTGAATGTGTGTAAGTCTCCAGGAATGTAACAAGTTGATAAAAACCCCAGCCAAGTCCATCCTCCTTACAGGAAAAAAAAAAAAAAAAAAAGCTGGAATTTCTTTTTTTGGACATTTGTTTTGCAGCTTTCTACGTCTTAAGGCAGAGAATAGCCAGCCTAAGGTGCCAGCCCAAAGGTTAGCTGAACATATTTCTTGAAATAATTTTGGCAACGTTATGACTTGGAGTTACAGCCTCTAAGTCATAAGTTTACATGAAAACTATAATACATGACAAGAAGATGTAGATGGTCTTTTATATTTTTTTTTTTATCTTTTTCAAGCATTTGATTGGGGAAGATGAGGGGGGGAAGGAAATTAACAGGGCTGCTTTATCCAAGTCACCTATCTGATGAGATATTTTCTAGACTATTGCATTTTTCACTCTTTTTCTTTATTTTACCCTCAAGCCCCAGGCAATATTTTATTTTTTTTACTTCCTGCAAATTGTTTATACTCGCAGCATCATATTTACAACCCTAGGAGGCCTGATTTGCTTTTGCAGTATTGGATCATGTGCAGTGGGAAGCTAGTTTGGGATGGCTGAAGCACTTACTGCTGCCTGTTGCCTGCTCTCCACCTCCACTACGAGTTGTCATTCCCACAACAGGGAAATTTTACCACCCCTCTTCTCCAGCCTGGCACGTTAGAACAACATGAAATCAAGGCTATTTTACATTGGTACCCAGGGCTGCTTAGGAGTTGATGCTGCTTAGGAATTGATATGTCTTATTTACTTATCCCTGTGGGTAGGTCTAAAGGTCTAAAGACCAGTAGGAGTATGGGTCTTTAGAAAGGGGAGCAAAGCAGCTGTTTGTCTGTGAAAACCAGCTTTGTTACTGTGCTACAGAACATGGAGACAGTCATGCTCCTACCTGCTGGAATTCAGTAGACACATAGTAAGGTTCAGGTAACATTTGAGATGATAAAACAGCATTCTTTAAGCAATTAGCATGAACCACTTGAAATGCACACAGGATTGACAAAGCATGAAATATTTCTTGCTTTTCTAATTTTGAGTTGTGTTAGATCAAATTTTCGCTGATACTTTAAAAAGAGTATTTAAGTGCATGACCATTAGTTTAACTTTCACTGACTTCATTAAATCCTACTGATTTCAGTGTTACTCATGCTTAACTTCTGTGTGATTTTAAGTGCTGTTCTGAATAGCAAGGCATTAACGAACCGGGGTCTGGATTTGTGTGTGCAGTTAAGAAACACATTTGGCAGCCCAGGCAAGCAGAGAAGTCAGTGTGATGAATAGCCCTCGCTGGCTGCAGTTTGTCATATTAATGTGCTGTTGCCAGGATCATATGTGCAAACTGAGTAACTGATTTACCCTGGCAAATGAAGTAGTTGTATATGAAAAATCAAGAGCCACTTACTTAATGGAACCGTATATTTTAGGTGGAAGCCTAAGCGTGCACTTTGACAATATTTGTTATTAGGAATGTTTCAAGTAAGTGCACATAATTTGTGAAAAAATATTCAGGCATTAGATACTACCATTTTATCTGATGATGTTATCGGTCTCTAGTTACAAAAGTTGGTCAAGGACATTTATATCTTTCAAAAAATAGAGTAAGGAATGTTTTGCATATGAAATTATCTGAAAATTAATAGCCAGTTGCCCTAGTCAGGCTTATTAAGCTCTGCAGAGATAGATGTTGTGGCTGCTGGTACACTTACTTGGGAAGCACAGTTATTTTTTCAGAAGTAATTCTGTAATGTGAATTCTGGGTATGACATGTTTTTACCACCTACTGGTAACTGTGTGGTGGGTTAAGCTTTATGCATTCTCCTGCATTTGTGTGTAGTTGCGTAGAGAAGAAATGTGTAACTCTGAAAGAGCTGCAGTGATTTATTTTACAAATTAGCTCATACCTTTGGGATCCTGATCAAAATTAGTGTGAATAAGGCAGATCTATTTTCCTGAGCATGTGTTTATGCAATTGCATAATTTGCACAGAATTGCAAAAGGTAAATAGAAATAGACAGATGTGAGCTGAAGCTGGGTCTGAAGAAGACAAGTTGAGAACTTGAGGTCGTGGCCTGTTAGCATCACAGGGAAAAGGGAGCCAGTTTCAGGTGAAGGAGGAGGCGTAGAGGAAAGTTTCACCAACATACCAGTGTTGTTATACAGTTGGCACCGGGGGAATGCAAGTAGTGATCTTAAGACTGGAAGTCTGTTCTGCATTCAGCAGTGTAAGAGGATCCAATAAAGGTTTGTGAAGCTGAATAGTCTGTAATCATCTCTGGGATGATGTACAAATTACTTTCTGTGTTTGGACAAACTGAATTTTAAGGAGCTGGGATTTAGAGTCAAAATAAATATGTTACTTGAGAAGGCATAGGCAGAAGCAAAGCCATTCAGGCAGGTGGTCAGCATAGTTTGTTTCAGATGCAGGTATTCTTATGCATATTTTTAGACTTTATAGAGGTGAAAATAGAAGTTCGAGAACAATTTGGACGTCTGCAGTCTGGCATTTTGAGGAAGATTTGAGTGGAAATGATGCAGAAAGAGCATTTAAAGACTTTGAGGGCAACTTCTGTCATAAAACTCTCATGTGGACATCACTCAAGAAAGAAAATGCAAGGAATAAAAAGTACTCATTAAGGGACAGAAGTTATGAGACAAAACAGAGAAAAAGAATGTAAGAATTTTTTTGATGAGGCTGTTTTGATGAAAAACATAGCTAGGGAGTGTTGGAAAACCAAAGAAGAGTTGAATTGGTGGAGATACTCCACTAGGAAAACTCAGGGATTTCCATTCTTGGCCAAAAATGAAGAGCAGGACTTAGGCAGGTAGGAACTAAACAATGCAACTGACTGGTTATGACTCCACCAAAAGTGTTTGGTAATCAAGAAATATATCATTAACATTAAAATTCGAGACAAGAAAGAATAGAGGGAACAGCACGTGGTAGTCAACTCTTGCCCTTAAAATGTGGGCTGCTTAGTGCAGAGAATCTGACAAAACCTGAGGAGGACTTCCAAAGCAGTTTTGATAGAACTGTGTGCAGGGAGAAAATACAGATGAAACTTAAAAAACTCAACATTACAGACCTGTAATGAATTGACTGAATGTGTTTTTCATTTATTGTATTTATGCAACAATTTAAAAAATAGTATTTCGGAATGATTGAGTCATGATCAGACATCACCAGCAGCTAGTAGTGGCTGGGGAGATTGGTGGTTTCTGGCTTTTACACAAGCATAACACATATTAACAGCACATGCATTTCACCAGAAGTTCTTTTTCACTTTCTCCATACTTGAAAAAAAACACACCAATCCTAAACCCAAACCACTCATTCATGTTTCAATTCCTGGTGTTATTTTTACAGGAAGTTTAATTTGGCTTGAAGTTTAAGTAAGACTTAAAATGTGGTATTTGAAATCTTATTTTGGAGGAAAAGGTAGTTCTTGCCAACCTTTAAAATAGGCACTCTGTTAGATTTATGGCCAAATCAAAGGCCATATCTACTGTCTAAATTTCCTTCTTGCCTAGTAGGGAAGTAAGTGTTGCATAGCAGGCATGGACATGGCTTCCTTCAGTCATTGTCAATGTGAGTTGATCGGAGGGAAGTTATGTTCTACTGGTTCTTGTGGTTGGTTGGGGGGGAATTTTTTAGTTGTCAAGGTGCAAAGAATATTAGTTGGGAGACTGTTTTCCCTACTACTTATTAGTCTGATGGTGTTTAAAAATGGATAAGCACCATGTGTTTCTCTGTGAGCAGAGCAACTGAAATATCCTACTCCACCCTATCCTATCCTGTCCTGTCCTATCCTAATTTTGCAAGTGAGTGAGTGGAAAATTCAAAGAAAAAAACCAGTTGCATCAGCATACGTAGTGTATGCCTAGACTCATGCCAAACAGCTGAAAGACTTAAAGAATTGCCTGCTATTATAAGCAATGCTGAAAGTCAGGCTTTCTCCTATTTTTATGCCTGGTTCTCATTGTTGACCATGTTCAACTGGAACCCTCTGGGAGTGTTTTTCTGCTCCTGTGCAGAGGCAGTTCCTCCTTTGGAGAACGGAGTGTTTGAGCCATACACTTCTCTGGGCCTGGGGATTCTGGTAGAGGCCAGCAAGAAGGGCATGTAGATGTCACCAGTGGAACCCTAGTCAGATGTGCCAACTTGGAGGAGAGTCATCTGCTTCTTAAGTCTTGAGCACCGTGCAAAGCCCCCCCTTCAAGGTGGTGGGAGGATATACAAAGTGCTGATAGGAGATGCTGTGGGATGTATCTGTGATATTGGCTGAGCTATAGATTGCTTACAGCAAAGAGCTTTTCTCTTCTGTACAGAAATTCTTCAGTTCTAATATTGTATTGAATTTATACTGTGTATAAATAAGATGCCTAATACTTAAGCAGCCAAAGTGCACAGAATGTACTCTAATAAACAGGATTTCTTCAAGTACAATGTTTGGCAGCAAACACAGGTTTCCAAATACCTGTTTAATGTGCAAAATAATAATTTTATGATGATTTTGGCTTTATGGATAGTGGGTTGCTAATCATTAGGAAACTTCCCTTGTGTAGTAGAGATTCTTGAGCTGTAGACTGCTGAGGGGCTGAGATCTCCTTTAACTAAGACTTTTAATAATGGGAGAGAGATAGCTGTCATGTGATTTAAGTGCATTTCTTAATTATAACTTGAAAATAGGAGGTACCCTAGTCCAGGAACTACCTACCTGTATCTCATACAAGACATTAAGTACTGCATAGTATGGGGCTAAGTTTGTTGACACGTATTGGACTAGATGATCTCTTGAAGATCCCATAGATCCGATGTCCTGATTTAATAAAATGGCCTATTTTACGTGTTTAATATCTGTAGACAGTTGTATATTATTTGTTTCAAACAAATGCTAATACATAATTTTTGTTCTAGTACAATATCTGACCTACTTGGTTAACTGAGAGAGTTAAGGAAGACATCTGATTCCTAACACAAACATATTTGACCTTCTGAATTAGAAGAACATTTTCACTTCTAGATGAAATTAAAATCTCATCTATTTCATTACTGAATTTTTTAAGTCTCTTCGTCTTCAAATATGATACTGTTTTTTCTCTATCTGATTTGCTGCTAATTTACAATTTATGCAATTCAAGGTGGGACCAAGACTTTAAAAAAGTCACCCAAAGAGAAGTTGCCACAGGTTCAGCTACTGAAATGTAACACTCCACACCAAGCTGATTATATGGCGTGTTTTTTTTAAAGAATAATTTTTGCCTAACTTTATCCTACTCCACAATATGGATTTTCGCTAAAGTGGAGTTGAAATTTCATGGAAACTCTCAAAACCAAATTTTTAGTAATTTCTGTTTCTCTACTGTACTTTAGGTCACATTTTTTTCCCCAGTAACTTCAAAATCATGAAATTGGTCTTCATAGTCTTAGTTGACTTTATTGATATCAGGAAGATAAGGGTTTCAGTATCTAAATGGGCTCTTGCACAAAGATAATCTTTTTTTTTTTTTCCCTCCTTATGACCAGTGATTAAAAAAGCAGAAGTTGTTTACAAGTGCAATGTTCTAGAAGTTTTTCTTCCAACAAATCTGTCCATTACCTAATACTTTTTGAAACATACCTTTTAGTAGTCTAAGCATCCCCTTTCCCTAATGCTTTAATTGAGAGACATTTCTGAATCCATTTCTTTGTTTCTAGATATTGTTTATTGGAAAAAATAATTTTGCATTAATTAGAAACATCCTTCTCTGTTGCCCTTTAAGATATTCCTTAAGACAATTTTTGGAAAGCGACTGCACCATTGTGTTAGGAAGATCCATCATGAGCAGTGCTGTAGATTTAAAACAACGTTTTAAGTTCTCAGGGAGTGTCACTGGCCATATATATAATGTTTAAACAAAAATATGCCCTGATAATAAAGGGCAGATGCTGTCCTAAAACTGGAGCAAACTCCTTCTATCCTAACAGTTGCTTCTGTGAATGCATTTGTGGGAATTGCTGATTCTGGATGCTTTGAATCTTATGGAAAAGATTTTAGAACATCAGAGATGTATTTGCATAATTCTTTGACAACCAAAACTAATCTCTTGTTTTTATTACAATTTCTTCTTTTTTTTTTAATTCAACCCTGTTGAACAGTTTGGCTAGAACACAAACTACATTTTTGAGTGCTTTCTGACGGATTTCTGTTAAATTACATCTTTAATACATCAAGTTTTATGATGTGGCCTGTTATCAGATTAATTAGTATTACAGTTGGATCTAGTTAGTTACTTTGCAAATTCCAAATCATACTCTTAGTTTAGAAAATGAACTTAAGGCCAGGGTAAATTGTAAATCCTGATTACAAGGTATTCAATTTATGCCACCCTCTGATTTATGTTTTAATTTGTGTCCATCTTGCTCAGTAGAATTTTGCATCTACATTTTTTCATATAATAACATTTTAAAGCATAGTAAATGCTTTAATGCTAGTTATCCAGTAGGTCAAAACAGTATTTTTAGTAATAGACATTTATAATGGGAAAGACTTGAAAATACTGTTTAAAATTTTCAGCTGGAAAATTGTTTCCAGAGTTTCGCAGGTTTCATTGCACTCTGAAAATATGCCATTATTTCTATGTCATCAGAAATACACTTGTGCATGAATTGTTGTATTTCTTCAAAAGCAATGCTTGTTTTGTTATTGGAAGTTGTGAGAGTTTGTTTCATGAATTTTGTTTCTACTATATTGAGAGGGGTACTAAAAAACAGCTTCGTAATCGTTATTTCTTGGAATTCTGTATTTATGCTCCATTTGGGGAATTAGAAATTACCTGCCAAATTTGATTCTGGCAGCAGAATAGACAATAACTTCACATTTTGAGACTATATCTGTACAGCAGGTTGCATAATAAATGCTTGGAATGTTCTGAGTTTAAGTGACTTGGATGTGTGCAGTGATAAAGCAGCACATTGCATTTAGTGTTGCTTTTGCTTTTACCCAGTCCTTTTTTCCTCCAAAAGGAAAAAAAAAAAGTAATTCCCTTACTAGAATCCAGACACCAGAAAGAGAGAGATTCAGGCAAAAAACCATGGTTTAATAAGGTGGGTAAGGAGTGTTGCCTTATGGTTGTAGAGGAAAACAGTGAATCCTGGGACCTGTGCTGCTGCTTGTCAGTGACTGACCTATGGCTTTGTGTGTGTGTCACCTAGGTCAGTGATGTATGCATTTTCTATATAGCTGGAGCATATTCTAGTTTTACCAAATTTAATGGCATGAGTTATAGTACACATGTACACAGAGAGAGCGAGTGAAAGCACGGTGCCTGCTTACTGATTAGATATTAAAGAGAGTTTAATATCCAGAAGCAGTATCTATTTTTGTACAAAAATAGACTACTAACAAGTATCTCTCTCTTCCCACGTGTATTGGGGTGGTGGTCATTTTTGAAAGTGTTTGATGTTTGAATACCTGATGTTTGAGCAGTAGTATCTGAAGCATATAATGATGCTGAACAGAGGAGCATAAATGGTACTATTTGTTAGGTTGTTGTCATTTTTTTCAAAGAAAAGCATTGTCAGCCATGGCTGGAGTGGAAGAATAATGAATATTCCTCTATTTGCAGCTATATGCCAGCCAGGATGCAAACATGGTGAATGCATTGGGCCAAACAAGTGTAAGTGCTACCCAGGATACACTGGAAAAACCTGCAACCAAGGTAAGAAGGTGAAGTCCAAGGAAAAGAATTTCTTCTTGAAATCACAGCGTTATTGTTGATCTCTCTCTCCCGAAATGTGTCCCCTGCAGTTATAGGCTAATGGACTCATGTATTAGGTCTGTTGCTGCTGTAGCTATTCTGATATCAGGACTGACATATGTGGAGAGAATGGCACCTGCAGTGGGAGAGCACAGGGCAAAAAGTTGCTTTCATTCATATGAAATCATGAGATTAATGTAAAGTGTGTATTTACATGCTTTCCTCAATCTGAATCAATTTATTTAAATCCTGTGGTAGGGATTGTTATTTCCTGAATCAAAATTTTCAGGTTTGGATAGTGAAACAACATTTGGTGACTAAACCCCATTTATTTAGTGTATTTTAAGTTTTTTGTTTCTAATCCTGAACTACCTAGGTAGCAATAAACTGTAGTACATACATAAGAGTTGGAAAGATGAAGTGTTCTCTTGCTGAATTACCAATATAGTTTCACTGTAGATTTTTTTTTGCCAAAAGCTGATCTCCAAAACATGTAATGGTATAAAAATCATGGAGTATAAACAGAATCGTAACATATGATTTATTAGATTTATTAGATTTCGATGCCTAAGACATATTCACATACAAAGATACCTCAGGAAGACTTTCTCTTTTACAGTTGTCTCAACCTACAGAAAAAGTTCTTATGTTTTGTGAGAGTGCTGAGGAAGTATGGCAGAAAAATGTGAACTTTGAAGTGTGTGGACATTTAGAACTGTGTTCAAAAATGTACACTGACATTTGCTAACCTTCTTTTGACATGCTGATTTTAGAGCAAATTGTTTTCTATAAAAATAGATAAATATTTATTTTCAGATTTACTAAACCTTCTTGAACTGATGTGGAAGTGAATGTTGTCTTGTTCCATTTTGTTTTAAGTCTGATTTATTCTGCCTCTCAAATTATCCTGCCTCCTTTTCCGCATTTCTCTGGGCTGATATTTTAAATGTTGGGTTGTTATGATTTTATTATTCTACACCTATTTTGGTCAATCTGGAACTTTTGTTGAAAACTGTGCAATGAACAGTTGTTATATGTATATGTGACAGTTTTTATACATGCTAATTATTTTAACAATGTCAACAGAATGCTGTGCAGATTGCTGTAGGCTGCAGACTTGAACTAAACTATTCACTTTCACTAAGTGCTAAGAAAGGGAAAACACGTGGTGATAAATGACTGAAGTAAAGCTGTTAGGCAGTAATGATCAAATATTCTTGCACAGCACTGGTGCCAAAGGTGCCATGGCAGGTGTGCATGAGGTTTCTGAGATGCCTGCTGGCAGTGGTGTCCCAAACATACATTGGTTCAGGTGACTACAGCCTAAATCTATTCTGTTCTATGGTGAGACCCTTGAGCCTTGAGTTCTATGGTGAGACCCTTGACCCCAACCTTGTTGGGGTTGGTGTATGTGTTCTTGCCATGTGCCACATTAGGATGAGGCCTGAATTTGCATAGTGGATGCAGATACTGCTTTTGCTGAGAGGATATTCAAATGGCACAGGAAAAAGAAAGACTTAATGGACTGAAAAAGAAATTAAACTACTTTAATGAAATATTAAAATAATAATAATAAAAGATAATAATATTAAAGAGAAAATAATCATAGAACCATAGAATCATATGGTGTTGAAAGGGACCTCTGGAGATCATCTAGTCCAATCCCCCAGCTGCAGCGGGTCTTGTCCAGGTGGGTTTGGAATGTCTCCAGAGAAGGAGACTCCACCAGCTCCCTGGGCAGCCTGTTCCAGTGCTCTACCACTCTCACAGTAAAGAAGTTCCTCCTCATGTTTAGGTGGAACTTCTTATACTCAAGTTTGTGCCCATTTCCTCATATAATGACATTTATACAATATATACAACCCATGTTGAGTTCCCGGGATGACGATTGCATCACCATCAGTCACTGGGGAAGTCCCAGACTGGACTCAGCAACAGATGGGAACTGGATTCTGGATCTGAAACACATGGGTCAGGATCAAAGGCAGACAAACAGACAGAGTCCACCTCAGACGCTGGCCATTGAAGAAAAGATGCTGCCCCCTTTGATCCCTCAGCTTTTATACTGAGCATGAGGCAGATGGGATGGAATGCACTGATGGTCAGTTTGGGACACCTGTCCTATCTGCTCCTCCCTGCAGGTTTGACCCCTCTACTCTCTTCTGCTCCTGACCCTCCAACGGGGCACACAACAAAGTTATGTGACCTTGATTGTTACAGCAATAAGTGTAAACAAGAGCCTCTCTGCATATCATTCCTTGGTTTTAACTTTAACATCAGGGCTTACCACTCTGGTAGCAGACACTGTCCGAAGAATATGCTGTTAATTTCAGAGAGTTAGAAGAGGCTTAACTGAAAAGTAAAATTACTGAAAAGAAAATTTGTTCTGTTTTACTTCAGATGAGGGCAGTTGGCAAAAGATGTTGGAGCTCCTCTGCAGAGATGGAAGTCTTTCTAGTATGTTGTGAGTGGTGCTGGGCTGCAACGTGCTCAGGTTGTGGTGAAATGTGTCCTTTGAGTACAAACACTGATAAATAGGCTTTGTATCTCATCCATTTGTGCCCCTTGTAGATCAAGCCGTATTCCCGGGACCAATCCCAGCCTGACAGCAAAACTGTTGAACCTCGACTGTGTGATGATGCCTGGATGCTTGTCCCTTTCCAGCAGCTCAGCAGTGGCTGTGGCAAACTAGACCAAGCTTTAGGTCACTTGGAAGTCACTAGGATGAGCCGATAACCATTTATTTTATTACGTTGTGACATTCAGCAACTGAATTGCAGTGACTTTGCAAGAGCTAACCCTGTGCTCTCCCCACAGTGTTCAAATCTCCTGAGTGCCTTTAGTGTTTCCCTTCTATCTTTTTGATCTCAAGTTTACAGCTGTAATCAGTTAAGAAAATGCTGAGCAACTTGAAAGAAAATACCCTGTGCCAGCTCTCTAATTTATAGTGATAATAACGGAACTAATACTTCTTTCAAAATGTGTTCATCGGGAAGTTGATACCTGCTCTTCAGTAAGATCTGTGTTCACAGACAAATACTAATAATTGAAATGCAGGGTAACTTTGTGGGCTGGGGAAGGTTGCTTTTAAGAAAAGCACTTAAGGCAGTTTCTCTGTAACTTACTATCCTTATGTCCTGTTTGTTCCAGGAACATGATGCAAAAGTTTGCTTCTTTCTCTTTTGTAACGCAGTACTTGCCAGCACTTTAATTTTATCTATTTATTTAAAATTATGAAGTAACGCATATTACAAAGACCTGGTCATTTTTATCATGCCTTCTTCCCATCTTGTGAAGATGAGCAGCTATATGCAAGCCCACCTGGTCAGAGCAGTGAAGCACTCTTATTCCACCCCCTGGATCATCATGGAAGAAATATAGCATCAAGGGGTGAGATGATCCTGTATTTCAGGTGGCGTGTTCCTTCTACCTGCACGGCTTCAAACAGTAATACAATGTAGGGGTTGGAAGCTAATAGAACTGATGGCTGTACACAGGAGCTGAACCTGCAGTGTCATTAGCGTGCAGAGCAAACAACTGGTTGTATTTCCTTCATGCTGTGTGCCTCTATTCTGAAAAGGCTTGGCTCTCCACCATACTCACGGTTGTAATTTGCTTTTTTTTTTTTTCCTTTCCTCTGCTCTTCTCTCAGGGCCTGCGCTAAGTTCCTCTGTAAAGTGAGAGTGATGGAAATTGTTCATCAGGTCACATAAAGACAAAACTGTGATGTACATAAAGCTGGAAGTTGAAGAAAATGAGGGTTGCTAACTGCTGCGTTTGGCAGCTGTTGATTAACCAGATGAAGTGATGTGAACAAAACTGTCTTAGCGTGATACAGATCTCCTCACATAAGTTTGACATGGCAGTGTGATGATAATTGCTGGAAACGAAAGCTGATCTACTGTTGGTAGTGTGGTGGTAACAGTTTAACTTGGTTCCTGGCCCCTGGTTTTCTATTTTCAAAGTCTGAGTAAATCTGGTATTAAATGTTTGACTTCTGTGTTGCCTGATCCAAGCTAGCTAATAGGCAGAAAAGGTCTGCGTGGTGGAGTATTTTGCAGAAGCTAATTAAGGAAACAGCAGCGTGTACTGCATCATCCTAGGAATAAGAGCCCCACTGTTAGGTGTGCACTGAAGTCAGTCATTTTCCAAGACCATGTGTGGTGCCACACCGTAGTCAAAGTTGTCACATCCAGATTTGCCAGGGTTTTTGTCCTTTCCTTGCATTCACATTTTCATTTCATTTTCTTAATAATAAAATACTTGTGCTCAGTAGCCTGTGGGTTTAAACTGAAGAAAAGCAGATTTAGATTGGATA
>BJBW01002969.1:72752-91547 GCA_004320125.1 Scolopax mira | reverse complement strand
CCAGCACTTCAATGTCTTTCCTGTAGTGAGGGGCCCAAAACTGGACACAGTACTCGAGGTGAGGCCTCACCAGTGCCAAGTACAGAGGCACGATGACTTCCCTACTCCTGCTGGCCACGCTATTCCTGATACAAGCCAGGATGCTATTGGCCTTCTTAGCCACCTGGGCACACTGCTGGCTCATGTTAAGCTGGCTGTCCACTAACACTCCCAGGTCCTTTTCTGCTGGGCAGCTTTCCAGCCACTCTGCCCCAAGCCTGTAGTGTTGCCCACGGTGGTTGTGACCAAAATGCAGGACCAAAATACATGATACACCATGTGCTCTACAAGATGGGATTCAAACAATAACAAGGACAAAGTCCTACACAATTATCCTAGAGGCTCCTGTAACTCTATTAGTGTGCAGATTGATCTAGGCTAGAGATGAGGATGATTAGAGAAACACACTGGAATGTGTGTGTGTGAAATTTGAATGGAAGACCTGGTCACCTGGTTGATCAGAGATGTCTTCCCTTTTTTCTTTTCTTTCCTTTTCTTTTCTTTCCTTTCTTTTTTTTTTTTTTTCTTCATAAAGAAAGCTTTTAGCTGTTTATTTTTTTAATGTTCTGTTGGCGATGGCCAGAATGTTGTGTTTCTTTGAATTAATGAAAGTGGGGTACATGACATCTCTCTGCTGTATTTACCTTAATGATCAGCCCCTGTACGGGGGGTGTGGGGTGTGTGTCACTGTATGCATGCATCCTCTGTGTGCCACAGCACTTCATTAACTTTTAACTTCATTAAAGACTAGGCTAAAAAGAAAGATGCGCTACAAAGGCAGGGTCTTTATTCAAATGTGTGACCTTCATGCTTTCTGATTTATTAGCGTAATATAGCATAAGGCAATATCATATAAACATAACATATTTATCAAACACATCTTTCCAGTAACTTGCAAGGAGCATAAAAAAATTGAATGTATATCTTTCATATAAAGTCTCTGATACCAAGGCATTAGCTTTTAAATAACACTGATAAAGATACAGTGGATTTTGCTATGCCAGAGATATTTCTTCTCGCCAAATATCATTGCTTGTTAATTGTTTTGCCCTCTCAGTTAACAGTCAGTTTCTACTTAAACTCTTTTGAATGTTAATTTCTGCCTTGGCTGGTTTTGGGCTGTTCTTCCAATGATAAATATAATTAGTAGTTTCCCCTCCTCTGTGATAATGTAGAAATACAATGTTGTATCATATGGTATTTTTTCTGAATGCTAATTAACTAAAAGTCCTTGTATGAATAGTATGGCTTTTTATTAATGGAGAAAGTCATAATCTTATTGTATATACCATTTACAATACTTTGGCACAATTAAAACTCTTCATTATATAAGTCAACAAAAATCAGTGTTTTAAGATCAATCAAAAACTATATGGAAAGATGTAAAGTAACTTTATACTAAATTTGAGTGAACTTAAGAGTACTGATGACTTCAGTACATCTTTTTACATGAAGACATTATTCTAATAATTCCTGGGTTTTGTTAGGATTTTTTGTTGTTATAGGGTCACCTATCTATTTCATACTCTAGTTAGTATTTGACATTTCAGAATTGTATTTCATGTAAATGATCAACATACTAACAAAATATTTTCTGCTCTTGAGATGACAGTTTTCACCTTACAGTATCTCAATTACTAATTGCTCTTGAGATGTTTACATGCTAAGCCACGGACCTATAAGGCTTCACCCTGGCTTCTTCTATATTTATGAATAATGTTTGGCATATTTCTGACATCAGTTTCTCATTTTCAGTGTAAACTAATAACGTAAGATGGAATGGAAAGACACGGAGATAATCCCCAGTGACCCTTGGGGTCACCCTGTGCTTTGCTATAAAGATGAAAAGAAATGAGCTGCAGCTCAGCCCTTTAAATTAACAGCAAAAGATATCAAATCCTTAAACCATTTAACAGCTTAATTTGACTTGGTTTTGTTTTTCTTTTATTTCTTGTAGGAGAAGGAAATGGGAAAGCCTGATTAGAGTGGAGTTCCAACTCTACCAGTCTTTGAACTAACATTTGGGCTCACTTAATATTTAAATCATTTTACTATATATTCAGCAAGTTTACATATACTGCAATGTGTCAGTAGAACCATTCTCTAATAAATGTGATGGATGTCACAGTTTAACTCTAGAAAGGATGTTATTTTAGAACAGTGGTAGTATTAATATTGCTAATGATTTCAGTCTTACAATTCCCCTGCTTTTCCTATGGTCTCTTAAGAGCAAGTAATGAAACACCCAGTGATTCTACCACAGGAAATTGATATTTTATTGAAAGATACTTTTCAGTCTTTTAATTTTTTCAACCTTTTCACTGAGTCTTAGTTATGATTTAAGTAGCTAAAAATATAGTTCTTTCTCCTCCTATCAGATGTTTTTATTATTGCTTCTCTGGGTTACTACTATGATGATGATATTTGAAATTGCTCTATTTCTTCAATTTGTGTATGCAGTAAAAACATATTTTTGGATCAAACATAATCATTAATACACAGCATTAGATTATTATGTCACCAGTTTAAGATTGCTTTTGACTTCATTATAAAACCTGACAGGAAAATAAGATGGATTACATGGCTACCAGCTGAGCTAAAGTTTAAATTACTTTTCTGCATCCTAGGGAATAAAGCTTTCTCCCCTCCCAAATTAAAAAAAAAAAAAAATTAAAGCAAAACAAACATACCAACATCTGATCTAACAAAAGTGTGATAAAAGTAGTTAAAATAAAATGTACTTTACATCTAGCATGAGATGTTATTGTGGTGTGAGTTTCCAGCATGAAAAGAAGGCAGGTTTGAATATTGATCTTCTGAAGCTCCATTAGCTATATGCTGAGCATTGCTGACATCACAGATTGATGTCTCTTTAAACTGTGTCTCAGATTGAATCACTTGGGGAAACCAGCTATTGACTTCAGAAGTTTGTGCCATTCAGCCACTGGAGAATGCTCTTTTTCTGTTTCTCTCTCCATCTGTCTGTCTGTGGCTTTCTTGAATATGCGTACACACACATGTACAAACACAAATGCTTGGCCTTTTGTGTTAAGGAATTGACAAAGTTACATTTATGCTTCCTTATTACATCTGTACGTCCCAACATGTAGGTTATGATGTTCACAGTGAAGCAAAACTCTTCTTACTGATTTAAGGTATTGAATTAGGATCCAGGAAGGTCTAAAGGTCTAAAGGAATGAGCATCATGTTGTCTGTGGAGACCTTCATTTCACCTTGTAAAGTGAGGCGACCATAATAACCTCCAGAGAAGTGCTATAGGAATCGATAAAGACAAAGAAACCAAAACCCTTCTGAGGTGCTGGTGGTAGTGATGTGTGTGTCTGTGTGTGTACATTCCTCTGTGCGTACAGTTGAAAAGAGCTGGTTTCTGATGAAAAAGAATGCAAATGTTAAAGGCATTGATCAGCACTCATCTCCGTTCAACCTCATGCCCTCTGCTACATCAATACATTGGAAACATAATTTGTATCAGCAGTTGTTTCTTTAATTAAGATCTCTCCAAAATCTTTCTCATTGATTCATGCCATTAACTTATTGATCAGCTTGCTTATGCTGAGATGGTAGTTTTTGCTGAGAGAAGGTATCTCCCTCAGTTCGTGATGCTGCTGCACTACAAACATCTTCTTGGCAACTAATGGGAAAACTGGAACTCACTCAGCTTTGGCACTGCTTTAACAGTACACAGGGGCCTTCCTGGGGTAAAAAAAAAAACACAACCCAAAAAATAGTGATTCACCATCTCAAAACTTTGAAAATCCCTCCCAAAAAAAGGAGTATTTAGTGTTTTAAAACCTTACTGAAAAAGTAACTAGCATAAAGACAACATGCAGAAAATATTATAACCATGGGGTATATGCCATATCCAATGTCTATGTGTTAACAGCTAATAACTAGAAACTAAATGACAGAATTTGCGCTGAAATGTGAGATATATTTACGAATTAAATATGAGTAACTGATGACTCGTTCAATCAAATAGTTGGTAAAAAAAAACCTCACCTCAAGGCAGGTGAGGTTAAGGCTAGGTAAAAGTTGAAAAAGAAAAGTTCCATAAGTATTTCTTTGTAAATCTGCATATTTTATCTCTTTGCATGATTTCTTTGTCATAAATACTGCAGCACACAGGTTTACTGGTCAGTACGTTCACAGATACAGAATTTCATATTGATATCCATATTGAATTGAATTGAATATTTGTAGGAGAAACTTGACTAGGGGAGAACAAAAATCACACTATACCATCTCTGTCTTCTTAGATAGTCAATTAGTTGATGTTGCACAAATTTTAAGTAGTTTTCATGAAGATTTATTCAGTGAAATTATTTATTCAGTGAAATTATTTAGATCTAGGCTTGTCTTCTGTCTCACATAGTCTGTCTGATCTCTTGCAAGAGCTTCAGGAGGTGCAATGACTTTTATAAATATTGTCTTGAGAGGTTCCATAGCTCAAGACAAGCAAGAAGGACTAGAGCAACAGTGAGCTGCTACCTCTATCTCTAATTACCAGATGGAACAGCCCAAGGAAAGATAAGATGCACATGGAACTCATTAAAGAGCTATGCCTAATATGTAACCTTTGGGGAATTATTTAATATTGCCAAAATACTTTTAAATCATATTTAAATCATATTTAAGGTTCAGACACAAAATGGCTGAACTGGCAGGTTTGTTGGGTTAGAGAAACACAAAGTGGCACAGTAGTGACTGGACTACAGTGACTAAAGTGTGGAAATTTGGGAGATCTGATGACAAGAGAAGTGAGTAAATATATTATTGACAGGAAGTATTATCAAAGAAAAGGTTCAGGAGCTGATGATTTTCCTCACAAACAAATTGAAACATTGAAATACTAATAGAATTGCACTAATACTAATTCAATTAATAAAACAATTCCTCATGTTCTTATCAAACTAGCATTTGAACTGAATTTACTCTCCCTGACAAAATTTGACTTTGGACTCCAGATGCTGCTTTCAGAAGTATAGCAGCTTCTCAAGATAGAGGTGAATTATATACTCTAAACTCACATGAAGCACAATTTATTGCTGATGGGCCCTTGTAGCCTGAACACTCTTTCAAATCTGCTTCAGCAATACAAATTGTAAGACACTGAAGAATGGTCTAGTAGTAACAGTGTTTATCTTTTTAGAGTTTACTAGGAATACAACATGGAATGGATGCTGTTTTGCATTAAGATCTCTGTTCCTTTTTGATTTATTCAGCACCAAACTCAAAATTGTTCCTATTTTGTATGACTCAGACAAATAAGTCTGAGAAAAATTCAGAAAATTTTTCAGAATACTTCAGAAAATAACATTATGACCTTCCCAGAAACTGCATTCATCTCAGGGGGTTATACGAAGTGATGTGCATCCTCCAAAAAGGACAAGGAAGGGTAAAAAGAGGGTGAGATGACTTAACTATATGGAAGGAAAACGTGATCAAGTGAAAAAAATCAGGCATGCAAGCTAAAACTGACCTTGTTCGGCTTTGAATAAGACAACATGCATTTGTATGGGATAGGGCTTTCACAAATAACATGCTCTCCCTTAAGAGTTTCCACAGCAGCCATGCCTAACTAGATAAATATTCATGTAGCTATAAGAGTAAAATGGGGACAAATATGCCCTGTATTTCTGATTATCAGAATTCATATTTCCCTTTAAAATATGTATTTACTTAGAGATCCCTATCCTGGCCATGATAGATCAGTATCTACAATCATCTCTGTCTAGAAGCAATGATACTCCAAACCAATCTAGAATGTATGAGCCTCTGAGGCTTAGAAGTTATAAGATAGCTAGAAGTTGTGTTGATTGTGCTTTTGGGCACCTGTTGGAAGAATGGATGAGAGCACAGCTAAAATTCAAACAGTTTCAAAAACAGTTTCAAAAATCCACAGCATCTGGTATATCTGTTGTGGTACAGAGAGAATTTATGGTGCATTTTTCTGTAACACAAAAAAACTTGCAATGTCCTATGCACTAGAAGAACATACCTCAGGAACACTATCTCAGTAATAAATAAGTGGCCAGAGATACAAGGCATCAATTGCATTCTTTGTAGCAAGTTAAAATTGCATTTAGGTTCAGACATTGTCAGTAGGAGATCTGTCTGCTTGTTGTTTTCTTTGAGATAGTTTGTCTCCCAGAAAAACAAAGGAGTAGTTTAGGGTTGCAGGGTAAGAAAATCAGATGAATGTTGTGGCTAAAATGATCAGGAGTGAAATAATCTGTCCTTTCCTCACCTAGGATGAGAGCTATATCTCAGCCATTTCTCTTACTTGAGTTAAAGCTTTAAGGTAAATTCTAGAACAAGTGAACGGGGTATTGAGATGCCCTTCCCAGAGCTTTCAGGTGAAGTTTTGAGGACTTACCATAGATTTCAATGGGCACAACATTTGTCTATTATTTTAGGTAGTCTGCAAATAAAATAAGATTTGATCAAGTGATACTAGTTCAAATTTTCAAAGTTGTTTTCAGAATGGGTGAAATCCCGGCAGAGAACCCATCAAAATTAATTTAGCTAATTGGTGGATTCTCCTCTGCAATCTGAGGTAAGAGTGAATATGGATCACATTTCTCACATTTTCATTAGGCTACTTTATAATCCATTTAGTTAATTTGATGTTTGAACTACATATAGTCTAGACCTTATGTTCTGCTACAAACTTCTCCTAAAAAGGGTAAATACGAGAAACTGCTTACTCAGAGGCTCACAGAATATAGTAAGAAAAAAACATAATGGGAACCCTTTAAGACAATGGATAAAGTGTTCACTGTTTATCTTATTTCAGCATTTTGGGCACACAGGGAAATTTTATACTATTTGCAGGAAAGCCTGATCTGCATCATAGTCCTCTCAGGCAGAGGTGTTCTAATTCTGATGGACAAGAGAATGCCCTAGTAAAAGAAGTCTGTGGGCCGTGCTTGCTCAAGCTATTTCATACGTTCTTATTTGTTAAAGTTTTCAGAGAAACAAGATTGTGTGAGAAAAATGAGAGCAAAACTTTTCTGAAGTGTGAGTACTCATTCCAAAAAAGAGATATGATGAGATTTCAGGGAAAAAATGAGACTTAATTGCAAGGACTTCCATTTATAAAGTTTCCATGGGCAGCTCTTTGTCCTTTTGCTCCTTCCATAGGAGATTATCTTTTGTCTATGGGTGTGGTAGTTGTGTCACAATTATTTTTATTTCTATGGCATCTCAAGATAACTATCTGTAGCTTGAACAGCTCTAACTTTTATTAATTATTACTATTTATTTTTTTCTTCTTAATGTGCTTACTATAACATGTTCAAAGCAACATAAATGTGAAAGATCAGTTTATAGGACTGACAGATGTCCATAGCAATACTATAATGCATAAAGTGTATCATATAAGCAAGCTTCTTAGGAATGCCTTTTGCTGAAAATTTATAAAAACCTCTTTGCAGTTAGCAGATTGACAGGTTAAATATGGAGACTGGCCCTAGCCCTCTTGTCTCCATGTTGTTAAAAAGAACCTGAGCTACCTGGTTTGGAGCAGAGCAACGAGCAACAATGTGTTTTGCTCAAAAGGTTAGCCACTGGGTTGACCTAACCAAGTTAGTCCTTGATTAAGACTTCTTCCTTCAGGGGAAGTCTATCTGAAGCACATAGGAATATAAATAGGCTGATTAAGAGTGATAATTAGATTAAAGATGTGGCCTAAATATTTGTAAGATATATTTTCAACTAACGTTTTCATCCTATTGTTTTCATATTTTGCAGCATTTTGGTCCTGTTGCTATAGCCTCTTGGTTACATATTTATCTTTTTTCACTCTTTTTTCTCTCTCTTCCTCTTTCCCCCTTTATCCCTTTTTCATTCTCTCTCTTTCTCTGTGTCCTAGTTTAGACTCAGATGGCAACAAAAAAACAGGCAGCTGCTGTGTCTATCCCCCACAGCCAAGCAGGAGAATTGGAAGAAAAAGGCAAAACTCATGGGTTGAGACAGAAGCAGTTTAACAAACAGCAAAGGGAACAGGAAACCAAAAACAGTAACACTGAGAGAGGAATGCTGAAACATGATTACTGTACCACTGCTCAAAGACCAGACCAGGGAAGCCCCAGCCCCATCCCAAGTGGGGACTTCATGGGGAGAATGAACCTTATCCCCTCTGGAACCAGGACACTGTTTCTTTCTCTCTCTCTCTCCTCTCTCCCTACCCCAGCACTCTCTTTTTCTACCACCTTTTTGCCTTTCTTGTTTCTTTTCTTTTTTATCTACTTTCTCTCTCCCTGTTGCTCTCTCTCTTACTCTCTCCCTGTGTGTCTCACTTTTGATCTCAGTTTCTCTCTCTCTTTTTCTCTCTTGCTCTCTCTCTTCCCATTCCACGCCTCCTTGAAATGATTATCTGCTTTGCCCTGTTGTTGCATGAACCTACTTTTGCTGGCTAAAGTATAAGGGGAAAGAATTAAACAACCAGAATTGGGTTTCCATCTTTCCAGGGGTGATGGGTCATACCAGTTTAAACTACCTGGAAAACGACATGTGACTTCTGGCAACCATTTCTGTCAGGTATGCATAGTCTTGCAGGTCTCATCAAGCCAGATTTCAGGAGGTGACCCAACTCAACAGTGGAAATCTTATAAATTGAGGTCATGATGGAATACTGATGATCTTTTTAGATCTTTTAGGGCATGGCACCTGTTTTAGAGCATTCCTGGGTTACCATCTCCTGAGACAGCAGCACCATCACTTCTGAGTATATTAAAAAGGAAGTATGGCTAAGATTAAAAATTTTGCCTAGCCAGAATGTACCATTGCTCATAAATATACATCAGAGGATCTAGGGGCTTGATTGGGGAAGAATCTTGACTCTAGCTCTTATAATTGCTAGGGCTGGGGTTTGCTCCTGGGGTCTGTCAAGGCAGGGCCTGGCAGCTGGGACCCATCCCACTGCCCCAGCCCCAGGTATTGGACACCTCCTTAAGGACAGGGACTGACCAAGGCTAGCCTGGAACATGGGTCTCTGGGTGGGCAGGACAGGGCTTTGGGGACCTGAAGACCGGCCCTGCTGCAGCATCACTGAGGCCTCTGGGGCTGACATGGAGTCCTTGGCACTGGGAAAGGTGAGGGGAGCCATGGAGGGTTGACAGGGACAGGCAGGGCTGGTGGTGTCCCCATGATCCTAACAATAATCACCAGAATATTCCTTACTCTCACTTAGCAGAAGTCCATCCCAAGAAACTTTTCAGAGAAACTAGGGTGATCATACTAGGATTTTTCATTTGTTTGAACGTTTTCCAATAAAAGATATTTTATTGGAAAGTAAAAAGTGTCCTGCTCAGCTTGAGTTATAAGTGAAACTTGAAAAAAATAAACTCTGTTCACCACTTAGAAACTAACTTCTTTTTCAGACATTGCTATCTTTGTCTAATAATTGAAATAGTAGAATTATTCTGTATTATTGGAAACTATATTCAGTTCTGAAGTGAAGAATGGTTTTCTTATTGGTTGTCAGCCACTAAATTTGAAATTAAAACACTTTAACATAGATAAATATTACAGGAGAATCTCTTTTTTTCTTATTCTTGAGAGATAGACTAATAAAATAAAATTTATGGACATCCAGGCAATGTTATTAACCCTATACTGGTTTTGTAAATCTAGCCAAATATTGACATTGTGTAACTGATGTTGAATATTGTACTGTTGTGTGATTTAAACATGATAAAATAGGCTGTTGTTTTTATGTAAGTAAATAAAAAAACATACGAGAAAATATTGAACATTGAGACATATGCTGTGATTCAACTGAGATTTTCTTGTAGGAAGATTTTATTTTGTGAACACTGATACCATCTTTTTAATGTAGTGACAATAATTTCAGAAAAGAGGGATTTTTATGGTTTTGAATCAATGGAATTTATAAAGATACAACTCTCTTTGAAATTCCATATTGACTTTTCTAGAAGTTTAGCCTGTATTTTATTGGGAACTGGGAGCTGTTGTGAAGATTGATTAATTTTGCTATATCTGACACTTCCCAGAAGAACTGTAACTGGCAGAAAGGTTGCCATTCATCTTAGCTAACTTAGATGTTCACAGCATAGACCTTGACTGTGAGTTGTCTAGGCTTCCTTTAAGTCAGTTCTTTACAGTCGTTCTTTATAAAACTTAAAGAGAATTTAAACTACTACTTTCAATATAGGTGTCTACAGAAATCTAAGGGTAATGCTCTCTGAGAATAAATTAGATGTTGCAGGTGCTGGGATTTTAGTAGAATGCAAGGAGTCACTGGAAAATTAAAAAAAAAACGGAATTTCTTTGAGGATTAGTAAATACATGGACACCACTTCTGGTTCAGTAAATCCTCAAAATGCAAGCTTTTGAAGGCTGAAAGAGTACTTGCCAATGTATCTTTAAAAACTTATTTTGTTTTCTTGCTCCTCCTTAGGCAACCACTTATTGCCATTGGCAGGGGCAGGTTAGTGGGCTAGATGCACCTTTGCTTTCACTCTGTGCCCCAGTCTCATGTTATTATTTCTCCATAGTAATAGACAGAAGTGTGGAGTTTTTTACTGTAAAGTTATCTTACTATGGGCTACAGTAATTGTCTATATAAAAATATCTATCAAAAATTAGTTTAAAAAAATAGGTGTGATGAATCCTCAGACAAGCATGTCAGTGTATTTAAAAGACAGTGGACCAATTTACTAGCTATGGTATCTTCTATTCCATCTGTAGGTGTCTAGAATCTTTACCTTATTGAAAATAAAAGGACACTGATTAGATGAAAAGTGCTTCTGGGAAAGTTTGAGGTGAGGACTTGAAAGCATTTGAAAGCACTTTAGCAGCTGCTGGCAGGTGGTCAGCATACAGGCTAGTATGGCAAGAGCTAAAGATGAGTACTGTTTCATCCATTCTTTAAAAGCTGGTTTCCTCTAGAAAAGTTTTCTCCTCACCTATATAGTGTTACAAAGTCATCTGCTCACTGGTGTTACTCCAAGGAAACCCCAGCTGAACCTCCTGAGATAAACTCTGACTGATCTGGTGTGATGTGCAGGGCACAGCCTGGAAAGGGAGGAATTATACACTCCCATCCTGAGAAAGAGGGAATTGTTTTTACTGGTCCGAGAAGGACTGTACTCAGAGAGGTCCAAGAAGTCCGTTATGAAATCAGCCTAGTGACTGTGACGTTCTGCAGGTAATGCCTCCTCCCATCACCATAGCTATTCCATTACACTGAAAGACATATGAGATGTTTCTCACTTCTATTGTTAGAGAAATTATTTCTATAAATAATTCAATTTCCACTCTCTATAAGTAATTAAACATTATTTATTTATTCACAATAAAGTGAACCTTAGAGAGGCTGAAGTTAGTAGCTCTGTGGTCAGGGTATTCTTGTTTTTTAGATGTGGAAGATGGTACTACAAGTCCAAATAGCTCTACGACCTGTAACTAATTCCAACCTGTTCCCTAATGAGGTGGAAGATAAGTCTGATAGAATAATAACACTGTTCACTCTTGGAGTAATTAAAACATTCAGAATTTCAGGTTACAGAATTCTTTTTATATGTTTTTGATGCTTTGAGCTGGGTTTGATTTCACTATGTGTTAGGAAAAATAGCTATGAATGTCTCCAGTGACTGCTTTTTAAAAAATACGTGACTACTTTATTAATATGTATATTTCATTTGTATTTTTTTCCAACGGACATATACTGTGAAATTATCTAGTGTGAAAATATTAGGATTCTGTAGTTTGGATGAACAACTGGATAAAGCTAAACATGTTGTCTTCTGTTTATTGTTCATAACAAATGAATATACTCTTTTGATTGACGACAGCTCCATATAAACCATTCACTACCATATTAGGAGTATCTTCTACATGTATTTCCTTATTTTATTTTATTTTTTTAACAGGATGACAAATACTATCATCAAATTTTTTTATTATACTTGTATTTATCTTTTCCTGCTTAAAAGGAGATGGGTAGACTAATTGCAAAGGCAGTATTTTAAAGTTTATTACTATCTTATTTTCCCTGTGTGATTAGTATTTTGCATTTTTTTAAGGTCTTCTAAATCAAAATATGGGAATGTGTGGTGTTTGGAGATCTTTAGCATGTTGGATTCTGCTGTGATGAGCCTTCATTCTCAGATTTTAAAGGTCTCCTCTTTGTATTTCATGTGTCCTTTTGGGCAACCATGTCTTCTTTATTACATTCACCACATAAGTAAAAAGAAGGTTGCAGTAATCAAGCAACTGTTCCTTACAATATTGCAGACTTATGTAAGCAATACAACTTGATCAAATTTTGTTTTCAGTGTAGAATTATGCCTGAAGAATCCTGGAATTTTTAAATTAATAATGTAAGAAGGTGGCTGAATAATGTTTCTCCTTTTGCCTTCTCCAAATGTTTGATGATTCTATTTTAAAATCCAAGTTCCTTGCTTTTACAGTCTGGCTGAGGAAATGGCAAACAAGGAAGATGTTTTCTGGGCAAAAAAAAAAAAGTAAATTAAAAAATTAACAACTATGCAAATTGCAGAAGATTATCATATATGAGAAATTTTTTGTTTGACTGTAAATTTCAGTTACCTCTGTGGGCAAGATAAAGCTCTAAAAGATGATACCATGTGGCAAGATTTGGAAATTTCTAGATATAGGGCTTACTATAGCTCTCAGAAAGTTTTTATTCAGACTCAATAACCTATAAATGCAGGTCTTTGGGCCATGGAAGGCTTTGCTGTGATGCACTTCTTCAGTTTTCAAACAGGCTGTGGAAGAAGTTTTCACAAATGTAATTTGTATCTAGGAATAAGGTTGACTTCCACAGGGATTGCACAAGAGTGTCTGAAGACATTTAAGTTTCAAAAAGAAAAATTCAAGTCCTTCAGAATCTATGCTGACACTATTACTTGGCTAAAGAATATACTGGAATAAAACAAAGATCTGGTGAAAAAAAAACAGTAATTATGGTGAGACATTTATAAAAAATATCAGCTGTCATGGAAATGCCAAACAGTAAGTGTGAAGTGGCTTTCCAGAATAGCACTTAACTATTCAAAAGAACTGCAGCCAAGATATTCAACATTATGGTATCTAAAAATGTTTTTATCCTACCTATTTGTTATTGGGTAAAGAATGGTTAATGAGAACACAATATCTGGAAGTCTTGATTGTATACACCAGGATGGATCATGGCCAAGACAATGACTTTTGGTGAGGTCTTATCAGCACATCAATATATCCTCTTGAAAAAGAAAAATTTACACCATCTTGAATGAATGAATAAATATTTTTCAGGGATCAATAGAGACAGCAAAAATGGCCTGAGCTGTAGGTTATACAGATAAAGTTCCTCAGTGTTTTGACTGTTAGGTGTGAAGAATTTTTGGTAGAAGACAGGAAATAAATGAAGGATCTATTTCTGTCATTGCTTCAAAGAACAAAACTCTTGAAATGCCTTCTCAATAAAACCATATCTATATAAATGAATATCTTGTGAAGTTTATAGAATCATTGTAACTTGAGAACCCTCACTGAAATTACATTATATTGGAACCACAAATTCTACTGAGAAAGAACACTGATTTTCAAAGGAGAGTGAAATACAGGTCTTAGAGTTATGGGTGCACAAGTATTCTTAATTTAAAACACAATGGAGTTATCACTCAACTATAATATTATCCTGGCCCAGCAGTTCTTTTATGTATCTAACTAACATGGCAGTGAATGCAGTATTTCATCAAGATAGTTACAGAACTGGACTTCAATATGTCTTTGTTTCTTTGTGATGATTTATTTGAAAAATATTGTATTTGGCAATAGTAAGAATAGAAACATGCTTTGCATCTTAAACTGAAAACTAAAACCCCACTTGTGCAAACACTTAGGCAGGTGTTTGTTTTTGTGCATTATGAATATCTCTTTGCAGAATTCAAATCTTGAATACTCCACTTTTGTTATTGTGCACAAAACTTTTCCCTTTGACTATACAGTTGAACTTCTTTTGTACATGTTTTCTTGCTTTTTATGAAAGGAAGTCCTCTAGCAGTTTTACTGAAACTCTTCTTTGTATATGATATTTCCTATGTTGAAATGGATGTTCTGAAATATTCTGGTTGGTTTCCTTTGCAACTTGACTTGATAGCAAAAGTTGAATATATACTATATTTACTATACATCATGAACATAAGAATTGTTATTTTAAGAAATATAACATTCAATTTGTTTTTATAAAACAGTAAATGTCACGCATTATCAGACTAAATTTTACCTAATGCTGTGGGATTTGTACACACTATCACTAAGACTGGATCTAGCCCATCATAACTTGTCTATGGTCCCTGTGTTAGTCCCACCACGACTGTGGGTGGTATGTGATCTACATTAAGGATCATGTAGGCAGCACAAGTGGACACATTATAACAGATCTCTGAAAAGTACCATTGCAGAAGCCTTGGAAAATGGACAAAATCTCACTAAATAGTGAAGGAATGCTGCTTTTCAGTCTTATTTGGGGATTTTTTTTGTGTGGTATTTTTGATGGATCCTCTTACTCAAAATCCATCAACTCATCTGATATCACTGGAACCTGTGAAGTGTTAACTCTTAACCTCATCCTTTTGGAAGATGACTTAAAATGGGTAAAACGATGTGTGTTATATGGAGAAGGGGGATATTATATTTAAAAAAAATAAATAATGGTGTGATAGGGATAAGGAGAAGGGGGTGTGGGGGGCCTGATGGTTTAAATCTCCGTGGGCCTCGGAATCAAGCCTGTTTCAGTCAGATTGTGGCCCTGCTAACAAATCCAATAGCAGCTAATCTGATCATCTGCTCTCTAGTTTTCATGCTGTGTTTTCTTCAGAGTTCCTTCTCCTAGTTCCAGTCTGTGACAGTGTGATAAGACACAAGAAATTTAGTCATCATTGCTGCTGTAAAGAAGCTCAGAGAAGGGATTATGATATTCCATAACCCTTACATTAGACACGGACAGGGGCAGCCACTACTGTGATTACAGGCTTGAACACTGCTGTTATTTTTCCCACCTCCCTCACGCTATCTATTTATTTATTTATTTATTTATTTATTTTGATTTTTTTTCATTTCTATTTTTTTTTCAGAGAAAGCTTTAAAAGATTAGCTAAGAAATAGTCACCATCACAATCATCATCCTAAATCTTGGTGTGCAGAACTCAGAAGTTGTGAAGCTCAGAAGGTTGATACACTTCTAACCAGGACGGCCAAGATAACTCTTAGGCAAGTTATCGAAAACACTCATCTGCTATTCAGTCATTATTAGGAAATTCAAACAGTGTAAGCTGAACAAATCAACATGGAATACAGAGAGGATGCCACAGGGAGCATTGATTTGGGAAAAATATAGTTTACTGCTGAGGCAAGTCAGAGATTAGGTTGCCTTTCCTCTGTTCTGCACATGGCAAAGTTTGTGATGAATATATTATTTGCAGTACCTCTTGCTTCTATTAAGTATCAAGTGGGTTTGCAGTGTTGTCACTGAACCAATAATTATACTTGTGTTAATTGACATTCCAGCATCAAGTCTTTTTATGCCATCCATGACATCCATGACAAAGAAGAATCTTCCTGGGAAGAGTTTTTTTAAATAGCAAAGTCACAAATTAAAAAAAAATGTGTGACAATGGAAGTCGGATTGCCCACTCTCATAGAAGTAATAAAATGGTCTGGAAATAATCTGTTCTGTTGTTTGTTTGCTTTAAAAACAAGAAGTGAGAGAATTTTTAAATTGGCTTAAGCTGTTGGTTAAATATTGCTTCTTGCATTTCAAAAGGAATCCCCGTCACTGGCATTGGTATTTGTTTTACAGCATTATTATAAGGAAAGGTACTGTCTGGAGATGTAAGCCATATGCCTGAGCCCAAAGAAAGAGAGTGTGTGAAGCAATGGGCAGAGACATGGCATTCAGCCGGGATGTTCTGTGTCTCTGCACACATGTGGTGTGCAGTGCTTCTCTGCTCTGCTCTGCTAGGAGGACCCAGGCAGATCCAGAAATAGCTGCATGACAGTTATTGGACTGGCTCAGTAGCTGCTTCTGAGGCTGTATAAGATTATTTCATTGCAGATGAACCATCTGACAGGACATGCCTAGTGGCCACCAAACTCTGAGCAAGGAGGAAAGGTTTTAATTACAGCAGTGAAAGGCCGATCTCTAAGACTCCGCTCTGGCTCTATGTAAGACCAAAAGAGGTGGCTGTTGTGAACACTGGACCTCCATGACATACAATTCAGGTTACATTTGGCTTTTGCCTAGAAGTGAAGGCCAGCTGGACAGACTTGAGAGCTCTGGAGACTGCTGGTCTGCTCTTTTGTGAGAGATTTTTGAATTTTTCAGAGGAGATTTTGACTCAATTTCTAAAGCAAGAGTGATTTACCATATATCAGCCTGAGACTTCAGCTCCTGGACGAAATCAGAGGACAATGTGTTTAAGTATAATGTACTTAAAATATGGAAATGTAAATATTATGTTAATACTTTATATTTGAATATATGTAATCATGATGAAAAGAGGAACTTTGAGGGACGCGTTATCATCAGTAATTCCTACCAACAGGTTTTGTTTAAAATTTAATCAAAGTATTCCAAATATGGTTTGCTATATTTGATGCTATTTATAATGGTTTCTGTGTGCATTAATTTTCTTTTTAACTGGAAGACTTATGTGGTACTATCTCTTTGAAAGTTGACTGGAAACTATTAATTCTGACTTATCAAAGTTTTGCATATAGTTAATTGTCCCGGTTTGAAGTAAAACCTAACCAATTTTGTGTTCTGTAATTTTACATTTTAGTTAGGCCTCCTCTAACTCTCTGAAATTAATGGCATATTTTGGAGAAAACTGCTCGTTCTCAGAATTGTAAGACCAATGTTTGTTCTACATGCCACGGAATGTTATGCAGAGAGGCCCTTGCTTATACTTATTGCCATAACAACCAAGATCAGCCAATTTTCATTATTTGCCCCTTGGAGGGTCAGAAATGGAAAAGCGTAGAGGGGTCACACCTGTGGGGAGGAACAGACAGGACAGGTGACCCAAACCTGACCAACTGGAGTATTCCATCCCACCTGCCCCATGCTCAGTATAAAACCTGAGGGATCAAAGGTTCAGCCTTCTCTCTTCATTGAAGAGGATTCTCTCTGTTCATCTGCTTTTGATTCCAATCCGTGTGTTCCTGACTCCAGAGCTGGAATCCAGTTCCCATCCATTGCTGAATCCAGTCTGGGACTTCCCCAGTGCCTGCCAGTGACAGGACTGTCATCCTGGGAGCTTGATACGGTTTTGTATATATTTTGTTTCTGTTTCATTATTTTATTTTATTTTTTTTAATGTTAATTCTTCACTAAAGTAGTTTAGCTCATTCTAAACTTCTGAATCTCCTTGTCTCTTCCTCTCCTCTTTTGGGGTGTGGGGAGGGCCATCTTTCGGTCTGGTTGCGGTGATTTTGGTTGAAACCACAACATTACTGTAAGGTTTAACCCAGCAGTGTTTTCTGGAGACAGATAATGCATTCTTCAAGCAAAATTTTGGTGTACCCTTTCACAGAGATTTTTTGCTGAGACATAGACAGAACAAAGGTAATACAGAGGCATACATATATAGCATTCCCTTAGCACTCACCCCTTGAAAACACAGCTGGATTGCTTTGGCCTTTTTACAGAGAATATTGAAAAGATTAAATATTACTACAGAATAAAAATTCCATGGTAAAAGTAAGCTGTGAGAGAAAAACTATGCAACCTCTTCTAAAAAATAAATAAAAACTGACACATGGCTAAGACTGATGGCAAAATTCCCTATTAATTTATGATACTTTGTATTAGGAGATTCAACATACCTTGTGTGCAGAGATTACAAGATAAACAAAGATAGGTTTTGCTAAGTAGGTATGCCATCTTCCTTAGAAAAAAGAAAAACAATAAAAAATCCACCCTGCAGCATGTTTCTCTTCTACATCTTGAACATCTGTGTTGAAGCTGATTGCCCTGTGTATGCCTTAGTCATTTTAATTTGATCAAAACCTTTTGACATTTCTTAAACATATTTTCTTGTATTATCCCTGCCTTCGCAGATATTGCTGACATCCACAATCGAAGTGATAATGCACAATGGAGAAGCACTCATTTAGCCTAACCCATTAAGTTGAATCATAACTGATATTTTTTATTTGCTTGTTTTTGATATTTTTCTTTCCTCTAGCCAAGTGAAAATTTATTGCAGAACAATATATCCAGATAATACTTTGATATGAAGAGGCCTTATTTGGCCTTAAGCTAATCAAATTGAGAACTTAAGCTGTCACAGGTCAAGGTTGTAGACTACTTCCTGTTTCCTTTAAAACTAAAAGAAACATAAAAAGATCCCAAACTTTTGTGCTATCACCATGGGGATTTCAGAAGATGATTGAGGCTGGAACAAAGCATAGCCTTTTGCTTCTGGGTATCAGAAAGGACTTTAATGGTATCGTGACATTGATCATTGAATTCAAGGTCACACTCATGTAAGTGTTAATGAATTCCAAGTATGATTCCAGAAAATATTAGTATACACCAGATAGGAAGCAGTGCATATTACAAATGCTTTAGACATTACTTATGAAAACCCATAATAAAGCTTTATGTTGGGCACCCATGGTAAATTTAGACAATTTTTTTTCATGTCATGTGAATAAATATGAACAATCAGCATGCTTGAATTCTACATGGGTGGTTGG
>BJBW01002969.1:60585-72708 GCA_004320125.1 Scolopax mira | reverse complement strand
GATAACACTGTGATCTGAAATGATTTTCTGTCTTTGCTGATTTTCTCAGTCTGTAGTCAGTTCACATTTCCTTGTGATTTGCACATATTCAGTCAGATGAAATTAGGGCAGAGCTGTCTCAGTAAAGCCCACAGTGACAAAGATGTCCCCAGCTGCAGGAATTTCCAGTTGTGACTGCCTCTTTTCTCTGTCCACTATCAATATTTCAGTAGGTCACAAAAGAAGCCAGCCACACAATTCACAATTTGCTGTCTTTCCATTGGCTTAGAAAAAGCCAATAGTTTTTTTAAAATTTATTGTTATGAAGTATGCATTACATGTATTTTACCAATTTAAAGAAGGTATTGTTCAAAAGGCATTATCAAAGGGATTTTCTATTTTGTCATAAATGAACTAGAATAAAAAGTTGGAAATGCAGCAAACTTCAGTGAGATTTGTAATCCCACTTAGAACCTGTGCTTATTTATAGCATCTCTATCAGTGTTAAAACCAAACATGTCTGAAGTATTGCAGTGCAAGTCAGCTATGCTTCTCAAGATCTAACATTCAGGCTGTTAGCTTAGTGGTAGTTTAAGCAATGTTCTGTATCAAAAATGGAAGAACTATTGACTCTGACACAAGACTGAATTCTGTTTTTTGGAACTAAGGCAAGCAGAGACCAAGCCAAGGTGATAGCAGACATTTCCCTGTGCATTTATAGATCGCTGCTAAAGTTCAAAGTTTCTGACAGTGCCCATGCAGTACTAATAAAAGATAACAGTCTAGAAAGGGTAGAGAGAAACAGAAATGTTAGACCTCTCATCTGAAAATAAACTCTAGAGGTCTTCTCTACTGGGTTCTATCAGATAGAGGCAATAGCAGTCAGAGCAATGATAACCAAATGTCACTAAGTGTTTACACTGTAGTTGCTATCTAATTTAGGTGTCAGCAGACCAAAAAGTCCACATAAGGTGGTGGTTAAAAGGATTCAACTGAAAGGTAACAATAAAAAATTCCATCTAACTCTCATACCCTTTCAACAATTTCCCTCTATTTTCTATCACATTCTGGCAAACACTTAGAAATTTTTTCTTTCCACAAACCAAATACAGTCAGTTTCTGACAGTTTACTAGAGTGTCCCTTCAGAGCTCTGGAGCTCTGTTAGAAAGTCTACCTCCATCTTATAAATCCCCTTTATATATTGAAAGGCAGCAAGAAGGTCTCCCTGGAGCCTTCTTTTCTCCAGAAAAAAAAATTAAGACAAAAAGAAATGAAAAAATGTGTTCTCAGAAAATGCTTGCATAGCAACCTAATTAATTGATTTGGAGGCCCATAAATTAATATAGTAACATACATTAATAACTATCTGATAATTTACTGTAAGGTGCTCAGTTGAGCTGGCAATGCTGAGATACCAAGATAAGAGACTGCAATTTTTAGAGCAGGTCTAAAACATAAACAAAGTACAGTCACTCCTCACTACTTTCCTAAACATTATGTCTTTAGTTGGAGTATCCTCCTGTCTGTATTTTCCTTTTCTTCATAATGATCACTGTAGACAAATGCATATTTTAAGCCGGCTTTAGATTTGTCTCTGGTATTATTAAGTATAATAATCAGATGTGACATAGCATGAAATTCCTGCTTCGAGGAATTTCTAGAACTGACTGAAAAATACCAACTGAGTTTTTGTAACAGTTGAATTCTTAATTGTAAATGTTCCACCTGTTGCCTAGTTTCAAGTTGATCTCCAGTCCACAGCCAATCTGTAATCTCATCTATACGCGTAACTGATATCTCATGTATATGACTGACTGAATGATTTAGGTAATTTGAATATACAGCCACAGCCTCAATACCCAGCTACAACCAAGTTATAACTAAAGAATGAACTTGATTCATACTTTCATTTCAATTATAGTTAAAGTCCTGTAGCTTTTAATGCACTGAGATAGGTTTCATTTTGAGCTGAGCTGTTTAAGAATATGCTTCTCTCCTGAATCCCTACCTTGTCATGGTGTAGAAGACATATTTGAGGTTCATATGTAAAAACAAAGTATGATGGAGGTATGTCTACTGTTTCTAAAGCAATGGGACAATTCTACTGTATTGTACTTCCACCAAGACTTTTGGTTGTGAGAGAAAAGTGTTTAGCACATTCTGATTAGCTCTACTACACTTCCTTATAATGCCTAAATTAAGCAGGATTGGATCTGAGTTTCCAATCTATGGAGGTTAGCATTTGGAATCAGAAGGATCACTGAATTGCAGGACTGAATTGCATGCACAAGAATTCTGTTCTTAATTCAGCAACTAACCAAAACCTGTGATTGTTAGAAAGATTAGGTAACTCCAAAGCATAATTTTCTTAATGATCATAAGAAATTTCCATCATATATTCTTCCACTGGGGTTATTTTATAAACTATTTACTCCTTTGTAAAACATTTTCATCAAGAGATGACAAGTGTTAGAGAATTTCAAGCTAGTATTTTTGTGTGCTCTGAGCTATACTACATCACCACTGAAGTACTTATGAATGGCTCAAAAATATATTTGAATAGAGGAAGTGGAAATAAACTTCTGTGGTTTAGAAAACATGTAAAATCAAGATAAGGTAGAGAGGTATTTTTTATTTTGAAATTGAAGGAGAATTGTGTTTAATGTAAATTTAATTAGCTTTCCTATTGCCATGTATGGTATAACCATCTAGGGTCAAGGCAATCTGGTGCAGAAAGCAACTGAGAAACACTGTCTCTGGTTTTTATTTTCACTGATCAGAGCAGAACCAGAGAAAAAATTTTTAGAAAAGCTTCAAAAAGAAAAAGAGATGAAACTATCACCTGCTTTCTGGTGCGATTGCATTTTTGAAATTGCTCTCCAGCCCTTCAGTGTTTAAAGATTGAGACTCTATACCTTGAATATATAATGATTTGACATATATTGCAGGAAAATATGACTTCCCTATACCAGTTGCACCAATTTTACTCTATGTTTTTTGCTATTAGTACAGGTAACTAGGATCCACATTTTATACAAGTTTTCATATATTACCATAATAGCAGCTTTATGCCTCATAGTAACTTGCTTTGTTTTTCATTCCCATTTTATAACAGCATGCCTAAAGCCCATCAATATTCAAGTTAGCACTTTAAAATGAAACTATAAATTTCAATTTGGAGAAAATAAGCCCTTATTCAGGCTCATAAGTTTTAAATAACACATTACCATTGGCTACATTAAGTTTGCATTTCTAATGTTATTTTATGCATTTGACAATAGATGTTCCACTCTGCTCAGTAGTGGATAGCAAATGCATGTGAAATTTAAGTCTGCTTAAAATGTAGGAATTTATTAGAGCTGTCAGTCAGCAGTGACATGAGAGTTAAATTATTTCTGAAGATATTTGAGTTGGTTTTTGCACTTTCCATCGTCTTTATCCTCTGAAGTTTGAGTATAAATAACTCTTTTAAAAGGTTTTCTTCCTAGATTGGTCAGTGCTTCCTAAAGTAAAATAAAATTAATAAAATGAAACTGAAAATAGAAAACTAGATGCACCAACCTGTTAAGGTAATAGCTAGGTAACATTTAGTTAAAAAAAAAAAAGTTTTTAAATTATTTATTTCTATCAACCCCAGAAGAACCAGACTGGTTCACTTCTATTTTTGTTGTTATTGCTTAATTTAGTTCTTTTAGGAAAAATGGTGACTAATTCATTTTGCTTATGAATGTTTTCCTATTAAGTAAAAGTTATGTTCTGGTGGTGAAGTGGCATCCTTTACAACTGTCTGAATATTAACAAATTATATAAAATTCCCTCTCCTGCAGGACTAAAACCAAGGAAATTTTGTGAAAGCACTAGTTTTCCTGGCAGGAGGGATTCCTATTTTCTTTACAGCTTTTTTTGTTTATCACATGGACGGGCTATTAGAATTGATCTGAAGGAATCCTTTTCACTTGACTCATTTTTTATGATCATTTGGTGGTTTGGTGGTACTGCCTGCATTTCTTAAGTCTGTTTGCTTCTACAGAAATAAGAATGAAAAACAATTAACTTCCTTATGAAATATTGCATGTGTGGGCCAGTGCAATCATCCTTCCTTGATTCATTTTGGTTGTTAACTTAAGAGCTTTTGCATGTCTAGAATAACAAATGTCAAGAATGAAATCACCTTGCATAGTCCCCTAGAACCAAACAACTATCTGCATAAGTCCCATGTACTATGCTTGCCAAAAGAAAGAGTGGGTTTTGCGCATTGATTAGATAAAACAGTTTATACTTGGCTCAGGTGTGAAGACATAACTAAAAAGTTAGTAAGGAGATGTAGTGACAGATTTTGGACTCTTGCATTCATGTAAATATGATTATGCTGAAGAAGAAAAAATTTCCACAACACTGGCACTATTTGTACTTTATTCCTATGGGATGACAGGAAATTCCTATGGTTACTTGGACTGCTGAGATGTTTTCACATGCAAAGGTCAAAATTCAGTCATGGCATAAATAGATGAAACTTCACAATATAAATTTAGTCTGAATACAACCAAATAAATAAAATGAGTGTATTTTCTTAATTGGAGTGAATAATTCTCAGACAATGATTTACACTGAATACATTAATTTGTCATGCGTTTCTCCATTATAGGCCTGACTCTGTTTTGAAAAAGGGTATTATGATCAGAAAGCATATGGTAGTAGATCTAAAGTAGCTAGAAATGTCTCACTTACAATTCTAATAGAGAAATAAAATGAAAAAGTCTGTGAAAGGTTAGAAAACCCTAAATACCATCTTTGCTGAACAACTAGATCTCCTCAAAATTCACATTTAATTTTCCAGATACCATTATGAATTACAGTAATCAGGTTACGGATTGTCTTTAAGTGGACAAGCAGATGCAGGAAGGAAAAAAGGGTAAGCTTTTGGACTCAGAGAGGCAATGAATGAGTTGATTTAGAGCTGGATTCATGTCCATGCTAGAGCTCATGCATACCACTGAATTAATGTGCACTTCTACTGAATTAATATACAAACTGCTATAAGCTTCCTTTAACACCTGTATGTATTTTTATACATTTGTGGGGAGGGACTCTTTATCAGGGAGTGTAGTGATAGGATGAGGGGTAACAGTTGTAAACTGAAAGAGGGGAAATTTAGATTAGATATCAGGAAGAAATTCTTTCCTGTGAGGGTGGTGAGACACTGGAAAGGGTTGCCCAGAGAAGGTGTGGATGCCCCATCCCTGGAGGTGTCCAAGGCCAGGCTGGATGGGGCTTTGAGCAACCTACTCTAGTGGGACGTGTCCCTGCCCATGGCAGGGGAGATGGAACTAGATGATCTTTAAGGTCCCTTCCAATCCAAACCATTCTATGACTGTAGGATAATTCAGAGCTTTCTATGTATGCTAAATTATCAACAAAATATATTTATTTGTATCTAATGAACTGATAGGACTCTGACATACAGATTTGAATACTAGTTACATTGAATATCTGATGATGAAGAAGACTGTTTCACTGATTTTAAGAAATTAATCTGTAATAGTATAGAAATATGGGTCACTCATCAGAGAAGCTAATCATTTATTCTCTTTTGGTATTATTCCAAAAGAGTGGGTAAGAGCACTTCAAGTCTTTCCATGTTAAGGAGCACAGCTGGGACACTAAATAAATGAGTTCTCAGGCTGGACTTAGATGAGGTAGGTGTCCACATTATGCCAAGGAAATTCAGTGTCTGTGTTTATATCCAGAGTCCTCATGTAAGACATATAGTTGACATGGTGGAATATTTGCTGTGGCAGCAGATTTGTGCAGTGGCCTCTGGCCTGGTGTAGAAGAAAGTACAATTTATTTTCCCCTTACAAGCCTCTCCATCTAGGTTTCTGGGCAAGAACCTTGGCAGAAAATGGGACTTGGTCTTCAACAGTGTGGCAACACTCACTCTGGACTTGATGAAATTGATCATCTTGAACTTCAACATGACCAGAAGGCAGGACACAGGTGTCTATAGACTCAGGCTGAATCAAGGTCTTCAGAGGACTCACCCCTTTCATACTGTGGATATTGTTACATGAGGGACTTATTCACCCATTCACAGAAAGGAGAGGAAGGTGGCAAGGATTTGGGTGTCTAAAAGAGAAGAGTCTAATAGTAGATACCATTCAGACACAGAAATGATCATATCAGCTCTGCAGTTGTGAATAATATCTATGGCCTGTACCTTGAGTGTTTGGGTTTTCATAGTTAGTCTATCACTCTCTCCCCAAACCAAAATATTTAAAATGCAGAAGTTAAACTGCAGAGTGCAGGTGAAATTTGGAATGAGCAGCAACCAACAGTTTTAATTTAATGGGTACAAGTCTGTGCTGTACGCCCCAAATATCTGCAAACGGCAAATGTAGATGTTTTGACAGTCTGATGAAACTAAGGAAAAGCTGATCAGTTGAAAGCATCATCTTCAGCCTGCCCAATCTGAATCATTCCACCAAGCTTTCACCAACCCATTTAATAGAAAATTACATTATCCAGATATTGCATTGCAAACCCATCATGTCTACAAAAACCTTCCTGGTTGTAAATCAAAACCTTTTTCAGGCAGCAGAAACAAGGATAGCTTGCTTCAAGTGATGGAAAAATAGCATACACAGGAATCTGATAATTCTAGTAGTAGAGGTCACATCCATTAGGATAATTTCAACCCATTTGAATAAACACAGCCACCGCTCCAAGAAAAATCCAATACTAGATGTTGCAAAGCAAGTAATCTCACATGAATACTTGAGTCTTTGACATTTACTGAAAATAAACCAGGTCAGGAAAGTAAACTGGACACATTTCTGGGAGACAACTATTCAAGAGAGTATGTACCCAAGTGTTTACGGGTATCTTCTTTTTCTCTAGGTCTTGCTATGTTCAGTAATACTCCCTGTGGTAATATTGACAGTACTATCACTTCATAGCCCCACAGTAGCCATGTTTACTCCAGAATTTTCTGCTTTCTTGGTTTTCTAGGGCTATCAAAGGATATAAAAGATACATAGCATCTGGAGAGTTGTTGTAGCAGTAGTTCAGCTCCTGAAAGGGTTTCCTGAAGAACGATAGTCTCCTCTTCAATTGAGGTATATTTTCACATGTAGATGTTTCAGTACCGCATTTCATAAAAAGAGTTGTCACCAATAGATATGGCCAATTTTAGACACATTTGACTGCCACTAAGTCACTTGCTCCACTTTGGACTTGGAAAGGAAAATGGTAATAGTAAGGTGAATTGGTCAAGGAGGAGAAGAATCTTGCATGCAAGCCATATCCTACTCTCAAAGCATGGGGTTTTTTATATATTGTTTAAAGAATTGCAGAAAACTTGTTGAAAAGGCACGAACAGATAATGAAAATTATGACTTGAGTTCCTAAAAATGAGATTGCATAGGTCAAGTGCTAGGAGGCTTTACACAAAACCTGCAGAAGTGTATGACTTTTTCCTTCTTCTTGCTTAAATGATTTTGATATATTCATCTCAAAATGTGAAATATTATGACATTTTCTTTTATAAATCCAATTTAGAATGTCAATATGAAAGCAAGGGCTGGAAAACTGATGAGTTTGCTGCATGTTTGAGAGCTGATGTGACATGGAATAGATGTCTGGTGAGTCTCTGTATTCTGTCTGGAAATCATATGCCACAGTGCAACACCATTGGTTTTAAAATGGCCTCATATGCTAAGCTTCAAAACACAGTTCTCTGTAATCAATATAATAGCATTGGCATGTCTGCTAGGTTTTCAAACACCCTTTCCTGTGATCAACTTGTCCCTGAAGCAACACAGATGTGTAGATACATCTTTGTTCTCCTCCAGTGCATTATTAAATGCTGTAGCAATAAAATGAAATTAAATGTTACTAAATACATTAAAGGACATTAAATAATGTCAGTGCTACATGACAATAATGGCTATGGGGAAGGAGCCACTAACACTTTATTGATATCTCTTCCTCACAAGTTTTCCTGCTGAGTACTGCAGCATCTGGTTCTGAAGAGATTGACCACTGATGATTGACATGATGATTACAATACTCACTAGTGTGTGAAAAAGAACTTGAATTAGCTTTCTCCCCATGCCAAGGACTATAGAGTCCTTCCCTATGAACTTACCAGAACCATCAGACTGCAAGTGAACATTCCTATGGCCTCTTATTAAGACTGTTATAGTGTTGAAGCTGTTATACTGCGGAATAGATTAATATTTGTTGGATGGAGGGAGAATGTGTGAGTCTGTGCTGTTTGGAGATCATAACATAGATTGCCTAATCAATTTCTGGTGTATATTCCTGAAGGTTTTGATATTTTGATGTCAAAAGTTGATATTTTGAAGAAAACAACTGGAGATTCCAGATGCAATTCTAATGAGTGGAAGAAGAGGAGTGACAATAGGCAGATGGAAAGCAAATTGAGCTAGAGTGACCATAAAATAAATGCATTCCTGATCTTGAGGAAAAAGAGAAAGGGTAGCAGGGAGGGAGGGAGAAAGAGAGAGGGAGAGAACATAATGGAAAACAGCATAATAAGAAAAAGTGGACTTCAAGAAGGCAGACTTCTGTAAATTCAGAGAGGGAAACAAATACAATTAAAAAAATTAAGAATTTTTTTACTTGCACTAATAGTGCACAATAGTGCACAACTTCAAAGGTAGTAAGGCATTATGCAGAAGAAAGAAATGTCAGTTTACTAAGGCTAAGTACAAAATATAACTCAAGTATGTAAAATTCAAACGTAAAGAATGAGAAAAAAATAATGTTACATTTAAAATTGTGACAGTTGTATATGTATACTAATAATAATAGAAATAACACCTAAAACATCAGTGGACCAAGAGGGAAAGCTATTATTATATGATGTATAAAGCTTAGCTGCTTCAGTCTCCCTTAAAAAATAATCTGAAATGAGAGAGTGGCAATTAATGAAGCATCATTAATAAAAAACAAACAAAGAGTACAATATCTACCTAGGATAGGAATAAAGAGTGTTTGAGGAAATCAGATACTTTAGGTCATGCAGACCACGTATCTCATTCTAAATTACTGCAATGCTCAGCTACAGCAATATGAAAGCTGTTAGCAACAATCTCTGAGAACACAAAGGATGGGAGTAGAACTGAAGACTGGAAGAGTACAGATATACTGCCCATCTCTAAAATGAGATAGGCATAGTAAAAGAAGAAACAAGAGAATTACAGACCAAGAAGTCTAATTTCAGTGTTCAGAAAACTACTGAACCAAATGATACAACAAACTCTTTGTAACTTGGAAGGTAACAGAAAACTGAGTAGTAGATGGATGGATTTGTCAAGAGCAAAGAGTTTCCTTCTATTATAGAGTAGTAAGTCCTGTGGAGAAAACAGAAGCAGAAGATATGTTTTAGACATTAGAAGTCTTACTATTGTGTGCATGGCATTTTCATAAGCCAGTTGGAAAGACATGTTGTAGAAAAAGATGTTACATCATGAGTGAAAAAGGGGGTATCAGAGATTATGATTCACTGAAAATATCAAACAGATTATCTTTTGTTGTCGTCTTCAAGATTTCCTTTTGTGACATAATGATAGAATGCTTATTAAGTGAGTGGGAAGGAACACAACTGCAAAAGCTTCAGGGAACAGGAAGACAATATAAAATTGTCTTGGAACACTAGAAAAACTGCAAAAAAGAATAGATTAATATTTATACAAGAGAGGTAGTTATGTATTGTAAAACCAATATGGGAAGAAAACTGGTCATATACAAATTTTGCAGAAAGAAATCTGGTATCACAATAGATAAAAAGACAAATATTATTCTATGTTCAGAACCGCAATGTTGTAACATTTCTAAACAAGAAAAGGAAACAGGAGAATAACCCATATGACACGTGAAGTCATCCATCTGCACTATTACATCTAACCCCTCAAAGGACCAGTTGGAGATCATATGCAGGGGAGAAACATGGAATTTAGAGTTTTAAAAAATGTTGTCCATGAGGGAAGACTGAAGCTACTCATTTTCATCAGGCTGTAGAAGAAAGTGGCGACAAATTATTAATCTTCTAATAAACTGAAGGTTACTCAAGTTTCTTCTTACTAAGAAACTGCAGTGAGAAACAGTCCAAGATGAGGAGTATAAGAAGTAATAGGGACAAATGAGAGCATACTTAAGTTTAAATTGTAAAAATGGACATTTAGCTGGGTTTGTTTTCTTTTTTAAATATAGCCTGTGACTATAGTTTTCATCTGTGAATGCTTTTAAGAGCAACCTAGAAAAGTGAGATATTTGCAATGACATAGCTCCCAACTACAGTAGGGAAATGATTCCATGAGGTCAATTCCTGTCATACTCTTTCCTACAAAGGAGGGATATTGCCAGGGAAAGTGAAGGTGCAATATACACCACTGATAATCTGTGCTTTACCTATTTTCAGAATAAATGGAAGACATGGTCTTCCATGAAGGACTTTGCTTATACTGAAGCAAAGAAAGATTTTTTTTTATAAATACCTACAGAGTAATATTACATTTATAATATAAAGCAAATGAACAAGCAGCAGTATTAATTTGGCTTTATTATGTTTTCTATTTCCACTTTGCCATGCCTCGCTACCTTATTAACAATGTAAAGATATGAATACAGAAGTGCTCATTTTATCATGACAACATTCAGTTTTGAAACTAATCTAAAATAAAACCAAGGGTATGCACAGAAAACTCAATTATGAAACAAAAGGCATCCAGTATGAAATTAAGGTAGTACATTCCATGTTTTATGTTCTGGCATTGTAGATTGTTACAGGGTTTTTTGCTGATAAACCTCAGAAGCTAATATAGCCAAGAACAGCTCTAATGGACTGAATCTAAAATTACTCACTTTCATCTGCTGAAACGAATTAGTTTAATATCTAGTTTTTTGTTGTCAAATTCATTAAAAACACTTGTGCCAAACAAAATTATAGGCTGTGTTTGTTTGCCTAGTATGTTTTTGGAAGGTGTGGGAATGGGGAAGAAGGAAAGAGAGTGGGTGGAGTTTTCCTTGAACTTGCCAACGTCAGACTAGATAGCATTAAGAAGATGTAACACACACAATATGCATGCAATGTGTCTGAGTTACACAGGCGTAAAGCTTTTCCCTTCCATTTTTTAATGTTTGACCATGTGTAACTAAAAAGTTCTAACCTGTTGGGCATTGCAAGATAGTATGCAAATAGGCCAGCTATTGACAAAGGACTACAGTAATTCACTTTTTTGTTAATCAGGGTGTGATTATCATTCAATTCTTTTGAACTCCATCCAGCTTGCTATTCTGTCTCAACTTCAAGCAGGTGTTTTGTTGTTGCCAGGCCATGAACACAGCCCTGTGCCTGAGTCTTTCAAGTGTGCTAGCTGTGCAGATGAATTTTGCCTGCAAACTTTCCTCAGGCAATGAACTGACTAGTGCAACATGCTCACAGCAATGTTAATCTAGCTCAGGGACATGCACTGCACATGAAAGACTATTTTTACCCTAATTTTTAATTGATATATTTTGCCGACTGCAAGTTTCTTCTCTCTCTTTCTCCCTCTCTTTCTTTCTTTCTTTCTCTCTGACTTTATATCTATCTATTTTTTCTTCTTCCTTTTTTTTTTTTTTCTGAGGCAGCAAATGGATTGGAGTGAAATGAAACTACAGTAGCTGGCGGACACAAAGCAGAAACAAGGGTGAAGTTAAATAAAATATGAGAGGGTGGATGCTCAGCAAAGAATTCACCTTTGATTTTAAAGATTAGATAAATTGGAAAAGTAATAATCAGTAAATTGAAAAGTGGAGACCATTATGCATTAGCATTGTGACTAGCATAACAAATCACTTTATTTATTTATACTTTCAGGATGGTACAATATTTTATATTATACAATACCTTAGAATGTCTTCTGGAAAGGGGTCACAATGATACATTTTAGCTCTGCAATCCTAGTAAGAAATATTTGTAAAGTAATATGATTCAATGATATTCAACACAAACTGTTTTGAATATCAGAATCTTTTATACTTGTTCAGAACATACCTCTTAAATGTAGCTTGCTATAATTGATGAACATTTGATTCATCTATTTCTATATCATGTATTGGTCTTAGCTTTTATGCAC
>BJBW01002969.1:390-57495 GCA_004320125.1 Scolopax mira | reverse complement strand
AAAATATATCTCATTGTCATAAATGGATTTCTGAAATGGGTATTGGAAAATTCTGAAGGTTATTTTCATTATCATATACTGTTACAATAGTAAACCAGATTTTCTGGAGTTCTTTATGCAAGGCAAAAAAAAAAAAAAAAGGATAAGGTAAAGATAAGGATAAGGGTAAGGATAAGCAACAGGGAAAATCAGCAGAGCAAATAAACAGGAAAAGAAAAGCAGAAAAGGACCCCACCTACAAAGAGTTAGAAATCAGTACCAAATTAAGGAATACCCAGTTCAGTATTCAACTGTTATGAAGAGGTCTCTACATAATGAAGATGGATTAAAGCTTATCTGTGTTCATTATTGTTTTTTTTTTAATGTTAAATTCTATTTTAAGGACATGAAACATAGTATTTTTTCCCACTTACACTTATTTATTGCTTTGTACATATATGCAGCAGGCAAATTATTCCTTATTAAGTTTTAATACAGCACAGCTGTATGAGAATGACTCACAACATGTTTTATACAGCTTCTTCATATTTTCTTCATCTGGGATAAACAGAGTGGGCAGAAACTGGAAATCTCTTTTCATTTGTGTCTTATACCTAATAATTTTTATTTATTGATTATTGAATTCACTTACATAACAATATTGCTTAACCACATTTCCTTAGCAAAGATTTAGAAATACCATCATATTCAGCTGTAGTTAGCAAGCATTCATATTTTTCTAAACAAAAGCTGAGGTGCATGATGGGAAAACAAATATTAGCATATCTAGGCTGAACATGGCTTGTAGACTCCCTGGTGAGTAGTGCTTCTACAGCCAAGGATTATTCACACCATATACAATTAAGTTTTCCTTTAAGACTGATTCTTTTATACTGCAGATAAAAATGAGAAACCACACAAAGTCTTCTAAAGAGATATTCACATATCTTTAATAAAGAAAAGAATGTAGTTCATCTCTCACAGGCCAGCCAAACTTAGGGAGTTTTATTTTATCTAGGAATGTCTAAGAGCAGAATTTGGTATACAGTTTGACCTCTTTGATTGTATTTTGAGGTTGTTATTGTACTTTGTTGTCGGCTCTTTAATTAATCTTGCTGGGTCTGTAATATCATTGGGGCAGAAATAATTGCTGAAATATAAAAGGACCTGTTAAGACAGCCACATGGGAAATAGTGAAGTGGTGAAAGAGTGCAGTTCTAAGATTTACTTATTGACTGTTTAGTAAATAAATCGTATGTTTTAATTGCTCTGTCAGAAGGATCCTTCAATGAGGAAAGGTGACTGGAGCTGAATATGGGAACACCACAGGACAGCTGTTTGGTCTGGCAAAGGGCTCTGTGCACTTGTACTATATATCCAGAGCGACCTTTCAGATTCCATGTACATAGTAACAATTAAAAGTACACAATGACTTGACAATGTTCACTGTGACAGACTGCAGGTTGGCTGCTTCCCATAACAGCCTCCCAGGCAGAGAGGAACAAAGAGCCCGGGCCCATCTGTACGCTGCTCTGAATGCCTCATGTTCCAGAGAGCGCGCTTTGTTTCTCCAAACGCCCCAGGAAGCTCTTCAACAAACAAAACTCAGAGGTCCAGAGGAGCCCAGTCAGGACATTAATATGATAATGAATTCCGGATTACCCTGACAGACGTGACAAAGAAATAGATCCTTTTGATAATAAGTTATCGGGTTGATTAGGCGGAATTTGTCTGACTCCATCACTGTTGTGGGTATTTCAACAAAGTCAACAAACCCATGCATGACACTGCTTCTGCAACCCTCTCTACCTCTCCTTGTTGCTTTTCAGCAAGTCTGACCCATGCCACTGATTTAAGCTTTCTGCTGGTACCTGCCTAGGAAGTTATTGTAAACTGTAAGCACCTCTGCTCCTGCATGAAACAAAGGAAAATGGCTTCTTGTTGCAGGCAGTTCAGAAGAAAAATTGCAGTTAATTTAGAGGTATGACTTTGCTTTTCAGCTAATGTTCCTAGGCTGAATTAGCTCAATAACCTGTTAAAATTAATTTCCAGCCATCCCACCCAACAAGGTAAATTAGTTTCCTTTCTGCCCCATCATAATAAATCTGATTCTGATTAAAATTGTACTTACTCTTGATTACTGCCAACAGGAGATTAGGTGAAAGTTTTTTTCAGATAAAATATTGCTAAATGATTCATACAGTCCAAGGAAGTTGCGTGATGCTTCCATAGTTTTCATAAGTGGTATAGGCTGCAGCTCCTTTTGACTTCAACAGAAGTTGTCGTAGCTTTTGGAAAGCTACTTACATTTTTTGTCTTACTATTAATTTCTGCGGTAATTATTATGACTTCTTGGCTGGATTCTCGCAAAGGCTCTAAGATAAACTTCTTTTATTCCACAAAAGTTCAGCAGCAACAGGACATCAACTGGCTACAGACACAGTAGATGGTTAAGGTCACACAAAGTACCAAAATCTGGTGGCACCAGCCATCTGTAGTTAACAGCTATTATATAAACATAAAGGAATGTGCCTTGTGTTCTGAGTGATGGAAAAAAATTGGTCATTGGCCACTCAGGAACGCCTGATTCCCCCCACAGCTTTCCAGCTGCGATCCAAGTGTGTTTAAATAAAAACTTAGCACACTTAACAAGAAGTTTGATAGAGTGTTAACAATCCTCAACTTCACGTTGAGCTGTTAACCAACAAAGTAGTCATTAAATTCTGGTAATGACTGCGTTTCTTGGGATTATTGCTTAATTATAAACTTGATAGAGTGGGTCCTGCCTTCTGACTTGGGGGACATTTTCCATTGCAGAGTTTTAACTACAAACTTTCCTTAATATACCACGTCAGTTATAAACCCTTGACTGTAAACTACAGCAAGAAAACTGCCTTTAAAAACAGTTATTTACACTTCACAATTATGTTCAAACCATAACTGCTCCTGGATTCACCTCAGACAGTGCACTAGCAAAGCACAACTACTGGTAACAAATGATTTCTCAGGGATTATGGTTTTCTTGTAGAATAAAATAAGCATTTCTGAAAAGGAATTCTGCATTCTAAATGACTGCAAGGAGTCTAGAGCATAGGTAGAACTTCATTTCAAAAAACATCATGAAAGTGATTTAAAACAGCAATAAATGCATTATCTCCTATTCTTTCAGAAGCAACTAAATACTGTTTATAAGGTACAAGAAATTATTTCAGCAGCCATGACCTTGAAAGTTCCCTAGCTATTGCTGGCTGCTCTGCCTAAGGATTTAATAATTATTTCCCAAAATCTGTAGATACCATAGCCTTATTTATACAAACAGCTATAGAAATGTATTCAGGAAAGTTTTCTCCACTGTGCTGATATCCAAGCATCTAAATATATACTGCCCAAATCCGCAAGCAAAGATAAGGGTTGTAAAATGTCACAAAGCCACATACTTCACATCCCAGCATGAGTGGCCATGCACACACACAAGGGGTCTAAGGAGAAAGACAATCCTATTTTTCCTTCTTTGTTGGTTTCCTGTGTCATTCAAGTCATATACGACTAATATATATAAAATCATTAAGGAATTGGATGTGAGTATACTGAATTTATTCCTTTTTTTCCATTAAAAAGGCTTAAATTATTTAACATTTAACTGTCTCCCATAACATCCTCATTGGAAAACTAAGGAAGTATGAGGGGACAGTGAGGTGGACTGAGAACTGGCTGTGTGTACAGGACCCAAATGGTAATGATTAATGAAACAGGTTCAAGCTGGAGGCCTGTAACCAGTGGTGTCCCCCCGGAGTCAATACTTGGTCCAGTCCTGTTCAACATATTCATCAGTGACCTGGACGAGGGGACAGAGTGTATCCTCAGCAAATTCACTGATGATACCAAACTGGGAGGGGTGGCTGACACCCCAGAGGGCCGTGCTGCCATCCAGTGAGACCTGGACAGGCTGGAGAGCTGGGCAAGGAAGAACCTCATGAGGTTCAACAGGGACAAGTGTAGGGTACTGCACCTGGGGAAGTAAAATGCGAGGCAGGTTAGGCATGGACGTGCTGGAGACAAGTTCCGAGGAGAAAAATCTGGGGGTCCTGGAACACAGCAAAATGTTAATGAGCAAGCAGTGTGCTCTTATGGCCGGGAAGGCCAACGGAATCCTGGGCTGCATAGGGAAGAGCAAGGCTAGTAGGTCTACTCTGCACTGGTGAGGCCACAACTGGAATATTTCATCCAGTTCTGGGCTCCCCAATTCAAGAGGGACAGGGAGTTATAGGAAAGAGCCTTATGAAGAAAGGGTGAGAGAGCTGGGAGTCTTCTACAGAAGAGATGGCTGAGGGGAGACCTTATCAATACTTATAAATATCTAAAGGGTGGGTTGAAGGAGAAGGGACCCAAACTCTTTACAGTGGTTGCCAGTGAGAGGACAAGGGGCAATGGGTACAAGTTGGAACACAGGAGGTTCCACTCAAATATGAGAAAAAACTGCTTCACAGTGAGGGTGACAGAGCACTGGAACAGGCTGCCCAGGGAGGTTGTGCAGTCCCCTTCTTTGGAGATTTTCAAGACCCACCTGGATGCAGTCCTGAGTGTCATGCTCTAATATGCTCTAGGCAATCCTGCTTCAGCAGGGGAGTTGGACTAGGTGATCTGTATGGTCCTTCCAACTCTAAAAACTCAGTGAAACTCAGTGAAATTTAAAATTCTTAAAACTACTTGGGACTTTAAGGTCACTTAGTATTTTCAAGCAGGGGGGCAACTGGTGAAAGAAAAGATTTCATCCTTTAAATTGAATCTTGTTCTGTAATTTGGAAAATACTGGGTCTTCTGATGTTAAGTAGCTAAGCAAAATAATACATCTTTTATTTTTTTCAGACTGTTCTTTTAGGTATTAAACAATGAGGAAATCAAAAAAAGTTCTGTCTTTAGAAGCTATTAGATCAAACATTCTTTGAAAAGAATAATATATAGAATTTATTTATTTGTACAAAATTTTAACTGAAAGTTGCACTGATAGATAGATAGTTTCTCAACTAATTTGTCTACAAAATGGCATTTAAGTACTTTTAGAAGTGTTTAAAGATGGTTAAAACAGTGAATTTTCAAGTTTTGTATTAATTAACCAGTCAGTGACAACTGTAAAGAGTAACATCTTTAACCAGGACAAACTATATATCTGGAAAAGAAGGAGAAGACTTGGGGGATGCAAGTAATTTTTGGTTTTACATTATATTTCCAATTATTGTTGGTAAATGAAAGGAGGAGCTGCTTGTTGGAAATCTAAAAAAGAAGAGAGACAAATATCTTTGCATGTGTAAATCCTCTTCTTTCCTCATTCAAAAACTCAGGATTGTGTCCACAGTGGGTTGTTGGCTCAGTTCATCAGAAAGCCTGTAGCAATTCCCTGAGCCCTCATTTGCAGACATCACTTTGGCAATGGAATAATGCAGCAGATTCTCACTTTAGGGATTACGATACTATATATAAAGAAAACATAAAAAGATTTACATATATTCCATGTAATTTCCCCCATTATATTTTAAGCATGGAGCAGACTTTTGAATCATTTAATTGGTGAATATGTCACAAAATATTTTTTTTAGATGTCAGAATTTGTATCACAACCATTTATATTCAAAGATGATATGTGTTTCATACATCATATCACATAGAACTCCCAGAACTATCATTGGGGTAGCATATGTACTTTCCCAGCTCCACCCCCTGGTTTACATGTACACTATATATGGACCATGGCCTAGAGGAGGAGTGCAGTCGTTGTTGACTGTCATTCCGTCCTCGTGAACAAGAGGCAACAGGGGAGATGAAACCTGACCTTTGCCACTTGTGGAACAGGCATGAGTGAGGAAATACTGCCCACCATTCAGAGGTTTGCAACATCCTTTCTAGTGGTTTCAAGATAGCAGAGAGGGAACTCTGCCTTTGAGAAATATCTCTAGCATCATAGCTTCAAAATCACAAAGATCTATGCTTCACCAGACAAATGTGCCAGTACCATTCTGTTCTAGATGAGAAGTAAGCACACAATCACCGAGCTCATTGTTTATGATTTATGATGGACGGTACATGATCCAATGTAAATCCTGCTGGGAAGAAGCTTTGTGGACACATTCAAACCAACAAAGTTGAACACAAACTGAAGTTATTCCAGACCAGCCCTGATTTGTAGCACAGAGCTACCTTAGAGCACTAATTTTAGGAGCCCAAATCCCTAATTGCTGTATTGTTGGATAATACTCTATTAAGCAACACCTCCATTAACAGGGATCCACTACCTGCTAGCTTCTTGTTCCTGAAGTCATGATTGTACTTAAAAGCACCTTAGCTGAAAAAGAAAATTCCCACCAAACAGCTTGACCAAAAAGACATTAATTTAAGTTCAATGACATAGCTCATAAATAACTGCTTCTGTGAAGATCTGAAGATCTTTGCAAAGCTTTCTGTTGACTAAAACACTGTACAGAAACCATGAGTCTCTTGAACATCATGAGGCACGAGGCACTTCTTCATAGACCTGTGTAGCTCACTGGAGGAGGAACAGAGACCTGGAAGAACACAATGAAGTGCAAAGCTTTACTCGGAGCAGACCCACTGGCTTCTCTCTAAGACTGTAGTACTAGACATTACACTTAAAATTAGGCAAGGCCTCAGGGCCTCATCCTTTGCTGAAGACAGACTGGTTTTCCCCTTACTGAAGAGGACCCACAGACCTGTGATGAGTGAAAGAACAGCAGCACCTAACTCATTTTACACACCCTCAGTTGCCTGGCACATCAGTATAAGGATGGCAGTTACGACCAAAGACTTATAGCAAAGCCACAGCTATCTGGAGCAGTAGCAGAAAACTAAGAAGTTTACCCTCACTGTTTGAAATGGCACTAGATACTTGCACATAGGAGTGTGAATCATTTTCTCTGTTTTGTTTCCTACAGCTTCCCCACTGGGTCATTAATACAGATTTCCACCTGCATTTGCAGTTCAGAATCAGGCAAACTTGTTCTCTGGACTACTTCTTTACAGACAGTTGAGGGAGTTAGACCCCTGAGAGGCTGATTGGTGCCACCTAATTGGAAAAGCACAATGGGGTATAGTTAGTTGTCATTTTTACACATGTTGGAGTCATTAAGTATGGTGAGACAAATCGACCAGATATAAGAGAAAACTCACTTTCAAGCAACAAAATGAAGACAGATGAATCAACATTTATGCAAAGTCACAAAAGTTCTTATTTGTCTTAAAAGATTTCTTGGTAGAAAAAGTATTTTAAATGACAAAACCTTTTTCTTAAACTTTTGACTTAGATTAGAAAATTAAAAAAAATTCACACTGTCAAAAATCCTGGAGAGGTAACAAAAAATTGTTTTCTCATTTAAATGCTATGTTCCACATTACATCCAGCAGTACTTGCAATGTAAATTAAATAAATGGCAACAATAATGAAACAGACAAAAGAAAAAAATGTGTATCCTTTGTATGTTGTACAAGATTATTATAAATGATATAACTATTCTATTTTAAGAATTTCTCTTTATATGCTTTTTATCCTCAATAAAATATTAGTAATACTAAAATTAGGCCCATTTTGAATTGAGGGATCTTTAATTTTGTCTGTTTTCTATCTTTGCTCAAATCCTTACATTCTTTTTTTCATTAGATTTCAAAGACAGACAATCCTAAATTTCAGTCTTGCTCAATCCAGCTTCTGTTAAAAAAACTAATGAGGCCTATATGTATCTCATGACACTAATCTTTACTCTTAGCTTTATCATTTTACCATATTAACAATAAATGCCATGTTTTACTAGGATACCCAAATGAATAGTCTAAGGAGCATAGAAAGGAGACGAATAGTATTGTTTCTTACATGTACAGTCAGATCTTTGTGAAAGCAACTCCCAAAGTTGCTACTTCTCTCTGCACCGTAATGATATTGTACAGTGCCTTTTGGCTCTAGCACAATGTGTTATGCATCAGTGTTTAAGAGCATATTGTGCACCATTATTGCCCTCTCTCTAGAGGACTACAAACTGCATTAGTTTGAATTACCAAATCAAAACTTTATGTGCAGCAGTTCCCCCACAAGGGCTTTAGCATTTTTATGTCATAATCCTTCTATTATCCCCCTCCTCACATGCTTTATAACCATTAAGTTATTGAAAAATTCTCAACAGATGTCATCTTAAGATGAATGTTGCTGTGCCGACTGGTATCAAGGCTGGAATCTGGATATTGCTCAACTTTACTAAAAATGTCAGGAAGAGAATAGTCAGCTGTAAAAATACAAGATATGCTGGCAATGGTTGTTTTCATGTCAACTGCAACATGACTTGTGGTGTTTGCAATTTTAGCTTCTAGAAGATGCAGTTTTCATTTGATGGGTTGGCAGTAATGACTTGAGATACATAGCATGAGAAAGGAAAATAATTCAAGGGCTTTTTCCCCTCTCTTTTTATGATAAAACTAGATTTGTGCTTTAATCTTGTTTAAGCCTCAAGTCTTACCTTTTAGCATACATTGTTCATATTGAGAATTTTGTTGAAATACAGAAATTTTTTGCATAGCTGTAATAAATATAACAGGTTATTGGTAATTATGTTTTCTCTTTGCATCCAAAGTACTGAAATAACAAACCTGATTGCTACCATGGTAATAATAGTAATTTATTGATATCTTTCATCTCATTCCATTGGGACATATGTAATTTTAAACTACATAAAGACATAAAAATATACATTTTGACATAATTTGGAACCACCTAAAATTTGAAGCAAACAATGCAAAAGGCATTTATCTTCCAAAGAGGTGACAGTATGGTATTTAAGTAACAGGATATGCATATAGCACAGATACCTGTCAAAATGAGATTCAAGAACAGAGCCAGGGCCCACATTAATAAGAGCTTTACAAAATAGTGGCATTTTATAGTAAATAAGCTGTTTAAGAAGCAGTTACTGTACAAAAGAGAGGAATAGCATAATATACTTCCAATTCATAAAAATAGCAAAGCAGTTGAGTTCTTATATTCAGAGGCGATGTGACAAACCTAATGAGAACTTTTTAAAGAGGAAATTACAATAATCAAATCCTGTGATGAAGCAGGTATATTTTGCTGTGGAGCTGGCAGGGAATTTATAAGGGATATATAGTCTGTGAGGACTGAAGTGGAAATAAATCTATTGGTATTACATCTGACATGTGAAGAGGTTTAGTCAAAAATGAAGCCTGAGATTCTTAATATGGCTCTCCCCTCATTTGTGATCTTTTAGTGAGAGAAAAATCAAATGACAAAAAAGCTTCCTATTTTCAGAGACCACTAGAGCTCACCCTAAAAACCCTAAATTGGCCAATGGAAAGTTTTTCCATAGTGTCGATGACAAAGACTGTTATTATTTCTCCAATTCACAGCTGTATCTGCCATTTTAGCTGTCTAGACCCCTATAATTAGGGGAAGATTGGTTTCAGGACAGCTTTCCAGCCATCCTCTTTCCATTTTGCATCTTAAAGACTCCTCCTTGTTGTGGTTTAGCTCTTAGCTTCCACTGGTGAAAAGATAGGAAGGAGAGACGGGATGCACCAAGAAAACTGGTTTAGCTCATAATAGCTGTCATAGAGAAGAGGCTGATCAAACCAATCTTGCCTGTAAGCAATAAAAACTGAAAATGCTGAATTAAAGCTGCAGAAGGCACTACAAGTCTGACCTTCCACTGGAAAAAATTATATTAAGAAAGATGGTGGATTTAAATTGCCAGGTATTCAAAAACCCCAGAAACTCTCAATTCCCACTATTTTAGTAGATGTTTTTGAATGTCCATCCTTTTTCAGGGGATTAATGATCAGGGAAATTTTGAAATAAAATGTGTTAAACTTCTTTTTTCAAGAAGTATTTCATCACAGAAACCTCATCTTGTATTTAAGTCTTTATAGTCACTGTGCATTGTATATTATTTCTATTTGTCTCTGTTGTAAAAATATTCTAATTCGTCTCATTATACTGTGTATGCTGCTTTTATTCTGTAGTGTTATTTTAGAACTTATGCCATATGAACATTTCCGATTCTTTTGAATGTGATACTTTACTTGAATTTTACTCACAGTTTATAAATTGAGCTGATTAGTGTATTCATTTATATGCTGTGATACCTTCCTGCTCAAAGCTTTAATATTTCATTGCAATGCTGGAATCTGATCTGAGGAAATATATTTCTGTATATTTTGTACGAATCTTCTTAGCTTTTCCCAACATTTATTGCTATACAGGTCTACAATACAGATTTGGACTCTTTCTGGTCCTCTATTGCACATTCCCTCCCCTGAATTTGGGTAGTATATCTTGGTGTATTAATCTGCCACTAACCTGGATAATTCCTATTACTTCACTTTATAGAAGCCTACAATGAGTTGCAATGAAGAAAATGATTGTAAAGGTATTTGGGCTACTCCAGTGCTGTATGAGACCTGGCATAAAGGTTACATACAAAAAAAAAAAAAAGTTGATAAGATAGAACCTCACTAATTTATAGCCAGTTAGAAGTATATTTTCTATGTTTCCTACACCTCTCTGTGTGACACCAGAGAAATGTATATTTGCAGACAAATGACTAATTTACTTCCAATTCTACCTGCACCTTATTAGGAGCTGACTTATCTTTTTAAGATACACAATTCTTCTCCCAAGCAGATTTCCGTCTTCTTCTTCAGCTGTAATAACAGAAGCTAAATAATATTTAACAAATTGCCATTTCCTTGTGCCCTGTCTTCAATCCCCCATCATTGCTTTTAATGGGACAGTTTAACCTTTGAACCTATGACTCTCTTACAGATATAGCTGAAGAGCCCTTAATTGAAATATTCCATACAACTTGACATTCAATATTATTTCTTTGCTCCTCTAATTATCCTTTTAACTTTCTTCTGCTTATTTGTATAAACCTTCCTCAGTCAGTCTTTCTACCAGACTGTTTATATATTTTTCAAAAGCCTTTCAATTATTTTCTCATTCTACTCTTTACATACTACATAACTACATTTGACCTCTGTAACCCTCCTCCTTGTTTAGATTTAACTGAGATGAATTTCAGTTGCAGGCTCTGCAGCCATTTCTCAAATTATTTCCCAGTGCTCATCAGTAGTGCTCATCTCTGCACTGGAGAACACCCAAACAAAATCTCTATGGAAATGTCACACAACATCAGACTTTCTAACAGCAAAAAGAAAGTGCCAATCCAGAAACATCCAAAACACACTGGTTTATTTCAATACAGGTTATGAGAAAACAAACCTAGAAATATGTGTCCCCAATGATGAGATAGCTGCCATTTTCAAGTTGTGTTTCAAGTCATCTATAAAACACAAAGCAAAATTTGGCAGAATTCATGCCATTTTCATCAAATTCATGCATTTTGATTGCAGAATTTTTCTCTTTTCTGAAGTGTTCTATAAAACAAAGTTATCTTCTGACCTGTGCAAACTAGATGGACAGACCTAAATGAAAGCATTTGGCCTCACAATTGTTCCAGATAAGGAGCACACATACATTAAGGTTCAACAGATAAACGGTAACTAATTATGATACAGTAACTTGATCACTTCTAATTGGCACCTATAGAAGTCTGACCTTGCTTAACCCTCATGTAGCTGAATGAGTGAGCTAATACATATAAAACCTTTTTCTCTCTTGTGCAAAGTTAAATATAAAGCTACTGCAAAGGTAACTTTTCACCTTTTTTTTTTTTAAATATGTGCTCTGTTCATCCAAACAGATATCCAAATACATTAAAAGAGAAACAGTTTAGAACCCCATTAGAAATCCTTCCTAAGTTTTAAAGATTTACACACCAATGAATACACTTTTAAGCTCTTATACATAACAATATATAGCAGCACTACGTAGTCAAGACAGAAACTACAGCGCTCTTTTGCATTCAGTGTAGGATGATCAAGAGAAGTGCTTTCAAGCTCACCTGCAATGTTTAGCATTCACTCTTGACTATTCTACAGAAAGTTTAACAGAAAAAAAATTGAATCTTTTTATTTTTCATAATCAAGAACAATGCATTTTATCACTAAGAACATGTGAACAGCTGTGCTAGATCAGACCAAAAGCCTGACTGGTCCTGTATCCTGTCTCTGACAGCATGTAAAAGCAGATGTCTGGAAAAAAGTGGAGGAAGATGACAACTATATTGTGAAATTCCCCTGAATGTTCACCACCCACCCAACAGTTGCATACTTAAGAAGCTTTTAGAGGTATAGGTGACATCTCAATTCCTTACAGACTCCAATGACATTTTCTCCCATATCTTCTTCCAATGTTTTTGAATCCAAACAAATAGTTGAGTCCCACTGCCCGCAGCTAATTTATATACTATGATGAGAATAGCCTTATTTTCCTGATTTGAACCTGCGACCTACTGTCTTTGATTGCATATAATTCTAGGAATAAAGGGGAAATAGTGTCTACACTGCACCACTTCTGAAATTAGAGATGCCATCATACCTCCCTTTTTGCTGTCCAGATCCTAGTTTATTTAACATTTCCTCACTTGGAAACTGTTCCACGCTTCTGAATAGACTTTATCATTTGTTGCTGTTTTTTTTCCCTGACTTCCTGTCGTATCCATTTCAGGATGGGAGAGTCAGATGTACACAACATTCAAGTGCAGATGCACTGGAGATTTATATAGTAGCACAATTTTATTTTTCTGTCTTGTTTTCTATTCTTTACCTATTATTTCCTAACTTTTCATTTTTATCTTTTATTAAACACTGAAGTGATGATTTAGTGAAGTTACTATCTATTATAACCGATGATCTCATTCTTGAGTGGTAATGGTCATCTTAGAACCCATCATAATATTAAGTTTGGTTTTTTGGTATGCACATTGCTTGATCTTTCTTTGCATTAAATTCCACCTTCCAGTTTATCAACCAGTCTCTCAGTACCGTGTAGTCCTTCTGCAACTCTCTGTAGTCAACTCTTCTTGTTAAGATCCAAAATAAATCAGCATAATCAGCAAAATTTGTCACATTATTATTCATTTCCTTTTCATGACTGTTTATTCAGAACTCCACTGTTCAATTCACAGTGAAAAATAACCATTATTTCCACTGCCTCCTAATTTATAGCTAGTTATTTATCCTGGTTGGACTCCACTCTTATACCATGGCTGCTTAGTTTCCTTATGAGTTTCTGTAAAGGCTCCAGACTTTGTCATATTTTCTAGCAGTTTCATTCAGAGTATAGGCTTATTGATCTGTGGTGCCCTAGATCTCCAGAGGCAGTCTCCTTCTGGTCCTCTAGTAGCAAAGCAATTTTAAGAGCAAAGTTACATACTTCAGTGTGTAGTTCAGCCATTTCTTCCTTGAATTTCAGATCTTGGAAACATCTGTTTGTCTTTGGTGATCTAAAATCATTCATTTTGTCAAGCTGTCTTATAAGCTACATTCCTGATATTTAAATCTGATATTTGTATTCTCTTTTGTGTTCTCTGTGAAAAACAGTTTTGGGTTAAAAAAAAATATCTTCAAATGCCTACCTGATGTAGAGAGATTTGAAATAGTAATTTCGTTCTCCTGCTATGTTGCCATCTATATAGTCATCTCATCCAAGCATTCATTTTATGCCTTGACTGTTTATTGGACTTCTAGATTGTCTGACAGACTTCCTGCTTTTGACAAGATTTTAGCTTCTGGGGTGGTTTTTGTCTGGCCTTACTGTATTTTTACAATTAAGCTACAGAAGTCCATGTTCTTTTCTAGTTTCTTTATTCAGATTGAACTTCAGGATTTTGAAGTATGGCCTTTTATTTTTAATAGACTTCCTATCTCTGCTGTTTGCCCATGCTGACTTTCTTTTGTTCTCTCTGAAATCTTTGAAAATGTATACATTTTCATGCCTCCAACATGAGGCTCCAAAATAATTCCCTAACTTCCAGTAAAGACTTTTTTGGTTTGTTTTGTTTCGTTCCTCCCTTTAGTTTCTTGTTAAGTAGCTTTCTCATTTTCATATTGTTCCTTTTTTTTAATATTGTATGAGAGTAGAGGATTGTTCAGCTCTTATTATTCTCACAAAATGCTGAGAAGTATGTTGTATCTACTATGGCAGAGATACTCTCTTCAAAAACAGCCTCATGACATGTCCCTATGGACTGATTCAAGACCAGAAAAATTATTTCTCCTTGGGGATTTCTTGTATCGTTTTGCCCAGGAATCATTAGTTGTCCAGGAATCATTTCCTGTTTGTAGAAACACAGCCTCAGCATCCCTGCCTGTTTTTTAGCCAGTCTAGTATGAGATAGCCGAGTTTTCACATTCCTATTGTGTTTATTGCATTTGATGCTCCTCAGCAGGTGGCAGTCACTTTTGCCCTGTTGGTATGGTAGTGTAGTCCCACAGGTTTATTTTTCCTATTGAAATGTATAATTCCAATTAATAAACATGAGAAATTACTTTGTGAATGGCTTGTTAACTCTAAGCTTTCTATATCATAAAGCACCTTTCCTCCATCATTTTCCTCAGTAGTTTCAACTTCTATTTTACTGTCCCACTGAATAATTTTTTTCCATTTTCTGATGCATATATTCCTCAAATTGAACAGTTGTTTATCAGCTTTAACAGTGCTTATAAGAGGACTTCATATAAGACAACAAATGTGATTCTGTAACACCCCACTTGGAAGTGGCAGTGGCAGACAAGCCAGGAAGGCTTTTTTACCCGCAACAGTGGTCTACTCATGTGGTTTCAGTGTAAGAACTGTAATAGCAAATCCAACTCAGTAGGAAAGGTTTCACAATAAAATGTTATTGAAATGAAAACACACTCATATAACAAGGAAGTTATTAATATTAACTGGGACATGTGCTTAATTTCACTGCAATATAAACAGATTTTTGAAGTCCATTTTCAAAGTATGCATTTGTATATAATTATGCTTAATGCATATCATACTCTGCAGTCTTATGATTTTACAGTCTGTCTGATGGAAGTCTTTGGTTTTTTCATCCTTTTTTATTTTGAATTGCAAAGTATTTCTTTGTCTGTACTGTTCTTACCTGCTGGAAACAACTTTCTTGTTCATGAATCATGTGGATAACTATTTCCAAGAATCATCTGCTATACCATATTTGGAAAATTAGTAAATATTTCCTACTTTAATGTAAGTGAAGCACTGCAGTAATGCACTAATATTGGTGCAATTTAGTCTAATATTTATATGATTTAGCAACATGAAAGAAAAAAACGCTTCTTATAATGTAGATTAAAAAAAATTCTGACTACAGCCTTATCAGTAGTACTTTTAGACATATTTAATTTTCTTTTTCAGTGATTGTTGTCACAACAACTATTGTTTCCAGTAAGCTTCATATCATCCAGCAATACTAATGCCATTTTAATCTTGTAATGATGTGTCTTCTCTAGCTGAATTAATAAGGAAACCAACTAAAAGATAATTTGGGATATCTCTGAGATGTGTGCTAATAAAAACGCTATGATCAGTCTCACTACATGTTGTTCTTCATAATAGTCTTTTATTTATGGCCTTCTTCCTTTTCTTTATAAAAACAAATATTGGTAAATTTGCATGAAACAATACCAATGGTCATTTCCTTCTGAAGTACACAGGCATGGAACTGCTAAACTGAACAGTGCCAGTCCTGTTTCTGTCAATGATGTACAAACATGGTCTCCATAGTTTTTCAACATATCTCCTCAACTGAAGTGTGCTTTCATGCTATAGAAAACATTTAAATAAATGTTTATTTATTATTAAATAACAATTTCTTGTATAATAATATAATATTACAATAAATGCCATCATGCTCACTTATAAATACTACAGGTGTTCCCTCGTAAAAAAATCTGTAATCCTGTATCAGGTTTGCATGGCACGATTTTGGTATGAGGGGAGGCTACAGGGGTAGCTTCTGTGAAATACTGCTAGGAGTTTCCCGTACGTCTGACAGAGCCAACATCAGCCAGCTCCCAGATGGACGACCACTGGCCATGACCAAGCTATCAGTGATGCTGGCAGCACTGCTGTGAAGGTGAAAAATTACTGCACAACAGCAGCCAGAGGGAGAAGTGAGAATACGTGAGAGGAAGAAGCCTGCAGACATCAAGGTCAGTTAAGACAGAGGGGGAGGAAGTCCCCTGGGTGCCAGAGCAGAGATTCTCCTGCATGGAGAACACCATGGGGAACACCATGATGAGGCAGGCTGTCTCCCTGTAGCCCTTAGAGGTTCACAGTGGAGCAGACATGCACCTGCAGCCTGTGGAAAACCCACACCAGAGCCAGAGCAGGTGGATGCACTTAGAGCAGATTGTGACCCCGTGGGAAGGCCACACTGGAGTGGACTCCTGGCAGGACCTGCGGACCCATGGAGAGAGAAGCTCATGCTGGAGCAGGTTTGCTGTCAGGACTTGTGACCCTACAGGAGACTCACACTGGAGCAGTCTGTTCCTGAAGGACGGCAGCCCATTGAAGGGATCCATGCTGGAGCAGTTTGTGGAGAACTGCAGCCCACGTGAAGGACTCACCTTGGAGTTCATGGAAGACTGTCTCCCGTGGGAGGGACTCCCTGCTGGAGGAATGGAAGAATGAGAAGAGAAAAGTGTGGCAGAGACAAAAGTGTGCTGAACTGACTGCAACTCCCATTCCTCGTCCCCCAGTTCTGCTTGTGGACGAGGAAATAGAGAATATCGGGAGTAAAATTGAGCTTGGGAAGAAGGGGGAAGGTGTTTTAAGGTTTGGTTTTCTCATTGCACTACTCTGACTTGCTTGTTAATGAATTAAATTAATTTTCACAAGTTGGGTCTGTTTTGCCTGTGATGGTAAGTGCTGAGTGGTCTTTCGGTCCTTATCTTGACCCACAAGCTTTTAACTATATTTTCTCTCCCTTGTCCAGCTAAGAAGGGAGAGTGATAGAACAGCTTTGGTGGGCACCTGGTATTCAGCGAGGATCAACCCCTCACTAACCCACAACTGGTACAGTCAGACTGCTATATCTACATCCAGATGTGAACAGTTAATAGTAGTGTAAATACAGCAGATGTGCCCTTTCTCTAGCTCAATAATGTATTTTGACTGGAGCTCTGTTCCAGCAAAAGAAAATTAAACTTACGGATCTCCTCAATGGTGAAACATCTCTTTCTTCAGGGAACATGGATACTTTCTCATGGAACAGATAATTTTTTCATCATTTCTGCATGATGAAGGCTGTATGTATTCTGCTTATTTTATAAGAACTTTTGTATACTTCTCTTTCACTACTATATATGAATATATACACCTTTACATGGTCTGGAAGGTGGTGATAAGGCCATTGTAGACTTCTGGTTTTACTACTCCTTGTTTGACCAGACACCGTCTGGAACCAGTTCAATGGAGCCTTCACCAAAAATATTTTTTCTGGATATCTCTGTCTACCTTGTGGACAGGCTGTGTCTGTAAAACCTTTGTTTTCCCCATCTGCATTTGTAATGGTGACTGAGGTAAAATAAGACCTCTAAGAGCTTTGTTGGAGTCAGAAGATGAAGAGACCTCCACAAATTAACGTTTTGGTTTAGACATAAGAAGTGTCCTAGAAAGCACAAACAATTCTCTGGGAGGTCCTGTGTACTATCTTTGTCATTGATGCTACAGAATCTACAGAAACTACAGAAAAAGATACTACAGCTCACAAAAGGATGTGACTAAGTCTGACCATTAACTTGCAACGTGAAAAAAAAAATTACAATTACAGCTGCAAACACTCTGATGAAGAAATTCTTACCAAGTTAATGAGTTTTTCTTTTCTTCACAAAGTAGATACTTTGTTGCTCTAAAGTCAAAGAATCATAAGGAAAGCATTATACTGAAACTGATTCTCATGTAAATATTTTATGTACAGATTAATCTAAGAAGTATAAAATGTGTATACTCTATTTGGCACAAAACCCAGTTTCTGCCTTTTTCATCTTGACAGAACCCTTAAACTACTGTACAGAAGATTTCTAAATTCTTTAAATCTTGCCATTGTGAAAAAGCCAAAAGTTTGGTGGGATATGGCCAAAAAGGGTATATTATTATTTAATTTTACTGGTATAAAGAAGGGAAAGTAACAGCATACACCATTTTTGCTTGGTTTCCCATTCCTGTATGAGAGAATATATCAATGAAGAAAAAACAGAATAAAGAGATAGGATAGGGAAAACTATGGATCATTACATGGGGGATAAAAAAAAGCCCTCTTTTCTTAACTTTGTGTGTCTCATGATGAAATATGCTAAACTATCCACTGCATACACTGTATTTATGGATTCATTTTTTCTTCCACTTCTGCACCTGCCTTATTGTTTGGTCTGTTTCCAAATACCAATTTTAGGTTAAGTCCTAGCACAGAATGGCAATTCGATGAAAAAAAAAAAAGCATTTATATCTCTGTGTTGGCATTGTGCTGCAGGGCTTACATAGCTTGGCATTGTGTGATATTGCATTACTTTGACAAAATAGAATCTCTTCCCACTCTGTAACTTCTCTTGGGAGTATAAGTAGCCTCTACTTGCAAACAGGATTCCCCTGTTCTTGAGTAGAGCAGCCCAGCTACATGCTGTCATTGTGTATATAAATGTGGAAACTGTCAAAGAGCAAACAAACTGTGGTGCTACAGCATATCATCATTGTTTTACCTATATCCAAAACTTTTCCTCTAAGTGGGACATGATTCTTTCAGTCACTGTAAAGAGCCCTAAATCAAGCAGTCTTACTAGTCATTTAGTCTTTTCTCGGAAAGAATTCCTTCCAGAAATTTTCATTCTTTATATGAAATCACTGGATATGTTTAAAAATATGCTGATTTTTCAACAGGATCCACTCCTGTAGGAATAGTTTTATTTGCATAATTAATTGCTCCAACATTGTTAGGATTTTAATGAAGAGCATTCTTTCGGAATGCCTAAGAGAAGTTATGCAAAATGAGATATGTAATTGCAGTAACAGACTGCACTCCACCACTTCATATTATTATTCTTTTTTATTTTTAAGGCAGTTCACAAAATCCAGATGTTGAATGTAAATTATGTTTTTGCAGTAGTAACATGTGGTTACTTGCTGGGTTCACATTTACAGGCATTTTTGTGTCAGTTTTCTCAATGTCTTTTAAACAGGTAGGCTGCAGATGTGCCTCTAAACTTCTTTCTATGTTCTAAACTTCTTTCTTTCTATGTAATATATCATATTTTAATTACTTGCCATTCTATTTTCATTTGATTCACATGTGAAAGAAATTCTTGGCTAATCCCAGGTGAGATCTATAAATAACCTTCTATGAAGAAAAGATTTTTTTCTTTCCAGTGGCTTTATTTTATTCTTAGGGTTGTGTTCAAGCTTTTTGTCTAAGCAAGCAACCTGTGTCTGCTGGTTGGTCAAAGAAAAATCTTTCACCTCTTCTTCACCTATAGGAAATTTGTGGGTCTTTCTGTTCACTTCAGTGTGTTAGGGAATAAAGTATAAAATATAATGACCTTACACATAGAACTGCTTGCAAAACTTATTCTGACATGGAGCATGAACTGCATGAGCAAAGGACTCATGAGTCTTTCTTAAAAATGCTTTAACTATTGACATGCTTAAAATTATATTTTATGTTTTTTCTAGCTATGGGTTTTCTTTTCCAGTTTTCTTCCTAAACTTTCTATGCTTGATGTACTTATGGGGAATGGGAAGAAAAAATCTGCAGGAGTGTCAACCAAAGACAGCATGGCCAACAGGTATTTTCCTGGATGAAATAAAACATCATTGCTTTTTCATTTATCAGTATCAGAGGAACAATCACAGAAAATTTCGTGTTGGTTTTTGTCTTACTGGATTCTCATAGCACAGTGTAAAACCTGGTGCTTGTCCCAAAAACTTTAACAAATCTCTAACTGTGTTGACACTGCATGACTTGTTTATCATTTTGTGATTCAGTTTCCACAGTGAGAAATGTGGATAATATTTTGCAAAAGCACTCTGAGATCTACAGATGTAAAGCAATGAATAACAACTAAGTATTCATGTTCAAGTTATGTGACCGTTCTCAGTATATGGCTTTATTTTTCTGTTGTTGTTGGATACACTGGACCCATCTGTATACACAAGATACATTTAAATATGTTTAGTAAGATGCTTTCTGCCGGATGGAGTTTCCAAAGACATTGAATCAGCAGTCCAGGAAGCGAACGAGCAAGTACATATTTTATCAGAGTCCTGGCACACTTCTGTTCTGTGCAGAAGTCTGTTCTGTACACTTCTGCATTTCTACTTGGGCCAAATAGAGCTGCGTGGACACAGAAACTGAAGAACAGCTTGGCTTTAATCACAGAAGCTAAATACTAGTTATAAAATGATCTTTACTTCCATTTCTGTTTTAAGGCTATGCATGGATTCTTTTTTATGCACTAACCATGTGTTTTGCAATAATAAGCTATGTCATTTATAGTTTTATAATGAAATATATGTGGCACAAATATAAATGGCACAAGGAAAGCAGTTTTACACATGAAATCATAGCGTCTGTTTCCATAAAGTTTTAATGACACTTCTGCCCTGTCCTGCAGAGTACACTACACATTTTTGAGGTTGTCCTCGGTACAGGAAAGGCATAAGGAACAATGAGGTAGGATTCAACTATTTTGTACATGACACAGAAGGCTAAGAACAGTCATAACCTAAATGTACATAACCCATAGCCCAGGGAGGTGGTTGAGGCCCCTTCCCTGGAGACATTCAAGGTGAGGCTCGATGAGGCCCTGGGCAACCTGTTCTAGTTGGAGGTGTCCCTGTGACTGCAGGGGGGTCGGACTAGATGACCTTTGAAGGTCCCTTCTGGCCCAGATGATTCTATGATTCTATAATACCACAAGCTTCTTTTAGACTTCAGCACCTGTCAGGCTTTGCCTGGACTTGACTTAACCTGCCTGGACATTTGGTTTTAGCTTGCAAAAGTTTTAGCTCACAATAATTTAATTTAATGATGAGGTAACTGTTACCTGCTTTGTTTTATCTTTCGCTTAACTTTGCAGAGTTGCTTTTCTTCCATACGCTTCATAATTAATACACAATAATAACATGTATTTACTCATGTGGAATGAAGGACCCATTATTACAGGATAAAATGCAGCATAGACAGTAAAGACCTGGGATGATTGCAGACATCCTGAAAAAAGGGGGAGGAGAGGGTGACATTGGAGACTCCAGGTCAGTGACTGACTTATGGCAAATTATTAGTCATCACAGGAATGTCAACATAACAGCTGAGTAAAACCTGGTTTAGTCATAACAAAGCAAGCAAAGAACAAGTATCCAATGTATGTAAAACACGTACATAAAAAAATTTGGATGTAACCTGAACTTTCAGAACAAGAACAAGATATAGAGCAGATTAGTAAATAAAGTTGCTCTAAGCAGATCCTGTCAGGAAAACACCATTACTGCTCCTGACAAAGGAGTAGGGATGCTGATAATTTGTTGCAACACCTTACCTCCCCAAAATTTTAGGCCTTAGGGACTCAGAGGAGCAGAGGGTGAGCATAATGCCAAGGAAAGGCAGAAGTACTTTGAAGTTTGTATTTTATTTTAGTATTTTAGAATTTTAAATATTATTCTAACAGTAATACCTGGGCTTTCATGCTCCTTTTGTCAAGGTTTTAAGTGTGACACTCTCTGGCAATATATCCTGTAACTTTGGTACAAAAAATTGGTAATATGAGAGACACAAATAGACTCAGTTTATTCCCCAAACTTCTGACATCTGGGCTTTTTTAAAATAATGCATTGTTCCTGCAGACTGGAAAAACAGGTGACCATTCATTTCAGTGAAGCCAACAGGCCATTCAAAAACAAGTGAAGTTCACTTTTGTGTCAAAAAATTAACATATAAAGCCGATAGAGGTAGAAGAAATTTTGTAGTAATAAGCATATCTGTTAGCATATTTTGTAAGATTTATAGGATTCTCAGAAACATACTCATTCCCAGAGTGGATGGACCCTGCTTCTGTGGAAGACAAACATTCATTATCGTCATAAGACAGTTTGCTTCCTTTTTGCTGCATAAATGGATTCAGAAAATGGTGCTTAGTTCTTTTTCAGTTTAAGTTCTAACAGGCTTTTTTTCTCTCCTCTGTTAGTATTAGTTCCTTAATGTCTTTTCTTAGTGCTTTTTTTTTTTTCCTTTTTCTTTCGTCAAAGTTCCTGGAAATTTTTAGCATTTTTCCTACAACTTCATACCCAGAAATACAGGCAATATTCCAAGTAAGACTGTATTGCAGCTGTAAAAGGATAGCTATTTATTACTTCTCTGCTTTCAGAAATGAAATATCTGTGTGGGCAGTTGAAAATTGTTTTGTTATTTTTTGTAGCTAACACACTGTAGGATCATGTCCAATTTCTGAAGACTCTCCCACCCTTTTTACTTTCCAGAGAGTTTTCTTCTTTTAGATTTTTCAGATAATGAAATAAGAATGTGATTTTTATTTTCCAGACTTTGTAATATTTGTATTTCTCTTTTTTCATTCTGTTTTTCTTTCCTCATGATGAAAATTCTTTGCCAAGCCTCAAGTGGTTGAAGGTAAATTTTTATATTGATGTTATAATTTATGGCTTTTGTTACTGTTGGTAGCTTCCTACCACTGCAGCTTTTTATAATCATTATATCTTCTCGGGCACTATACATATTCTGTCAAATGTATAATGTCTAAGGACCTTCTGAACAGCCATCAAGCATGCCAAGAATTTTTATAACAAAGGTCTTATAGGCTATGGGAAGTTGACTGAAGTCAGAGAAGTTGCATCAGAAGATAATTTGGTAATTTTTTCCCCTATAGTAGAGAAACTCAAGATATTCATTCTAGTGTCCATAAGGCTGTAATCATTCGTTGCTTTTACTTCTTAAATCACACAGTGGAAATCAACAGCTGCAGGACTATCTGTTCTATTTGTCTTTTTTCAGTTTCACATACATTGTATGTATCTTCCCTAAAAAAATTACTGGACTAACATAAAGAAGTGCTTGTAAACGACTTTTTCTTGTTGAAATTGTGGTCAATACCACCATTATAGATAGCAAAAGAAATGTGGGACCATTTATGCCTGGCCACTTTAAATAGAACATTAAACAAAATGTGAATTTCACTTTATTTCTGAATAATATGCTTTTCATCAAGCAAAAAGTGGCCCACGATGAACTAAATCACAATAAACTAAGAACCATTTCCCCGACCTTCACATCTAACTTTCAATCCATATCTTCCATTTACATAGGAAAATAGCAGCCTGGTCTAACTAAGATAAAGCATACACTGTAGCTGATTCCTGGAATAGAAAGAAGACAGCTATGGTGTTTGCCACAGGCATATGAAATAGATAAAAGAAAGATAAAAGCTTTAAAAAAAGGTGGACAATAATGAATATATGGGAATGGAGAAAAGACAGGGTTTGGGGTTTTTTTTCTCCCAAAGTAAAAGGGAAAAAACTTCTTCAAGAAGAAAACAGTTTTCCTTGAGAAGCAGAAATCTGGTATGCTTCTTCAATCTTAATAAAGCATTTAGGCAGAGGGAGCTCTCTGACACTTAAAGGGAGCAGAGACTGAAATGTTTTACCTCTGACATCAAGTCCTACAGTAGTGAGTTTTTATATTTAATGGGATGCAGGGTCATTTCCCATGGGTTATTTAGTGGACCTTTGTAGCTTCAAAATGTTATTCTTCCCTCAGAAGGGCCTAAAGCTGATTATTAACCATGATTCATAAATTCTTCAGAAGACGATCAAGTTAGGTTTATGAATTCAGGCTGGGACAGAATGCAGCCGCCTCTTTCAGCCTGTAAATACCAAGAAGAACTGTGACTTACAGAAAAATAACCTTTTTAAGTCTATTTTACTTCCTCATTGTCCTTTTCCAGCAATAAAACAGCTGTTTACATGAATTTTTGGTGCTTGTAAAGAGAGGAAAAGTGAAAAGAATGAAAAAAGACTTGTATTCCAATTTCTCATTAGAATGGCACATTGAGTTAATTTTCAAAAGTAGTTGTGGATTTTAAAGGGAGGCCACAAAATAGGGGAAGGTTTGGAAACCATTTGCTGCATGAAATCAGTTCTGATCAGCAGTAAACTGAACACTCCATGATACTGTACTAAGTATATAATACACTACAAATACATGAAGGGACATCAATACAGAAGTCCTCTAAACATCATTACCACACTGAAGGGAGACTTTGCCCAAGGCATGTGGTTGTTCCTTTTCTCTAGGGCAGAGGTACAGATTTGTAGGCCAAATACTCTAAATAAATAAAGTCTGGGCAGAATATATTGACATCTGCTATTTTCACTTTCACAATTAGTAATTATGAAAAAGGAATATCAAAGTCCTACTTGCTTCACCACAGATTTCAAACAAATTACAGATGTAACTGCAATGCATAGAGACACAAGTGCCATCAGGACTGATAGCACTGCTTCTAGTCTATTTTGGCAAAAACCTTTTCTTATATGTAACTTATTGTTCTTCTTGTTAATATTTAAGATGGTTGGCTTGTTTTAAGTTCTATCCTTATGTGATCTTCAGTCCTCCTTTGGCTGAAATCAGCTAGAGTGGTCATATTAATTCCATCTATGACAGCAGTTCCATTTCTGGTACTTTTTATATGTAAAGTAGAATTATGATTACCACCTTTGTACCAATAAAATAACTACTTCTGTCCAGTAAAATAAGGTCTGTTCTCTAAATAACTCATATGATGATTTTTCTTTTAAACCACTGATGTTAGTATCCAAGGTAGCTACTTGAATAAGAAAATTACATTTTCCCATATAACACAAAGTGGTGGATTCCTGTTATTTGTTTTGTTTTGTTTTTTAATTTGGCAGGAATTTTTAATTTATTTGTTCAAATGCGTGAAGGAAGGGAAGAAGGGAAGGAGGAGGAGAGGGAAGGAAGAAGGGCCATTTTCTTTTGTCATACAGCTTTTTTCTTGCTGGTTTTCTATTTCAATGACTGGTTTGATACATTTTTTCATGAAAAATTTATTTATGGTTCAGTTAACAACAATTTACTTCATCTACAAAATATTCAGCTTATAAAAATTGCAGTCAGTTTCTGGAAAACCTTTACAAGCAAGTATAAGATATGCATTTGTAGAGCATACAGATATATACATGTGTGCATATATTTTCCCATTTAGATGGACAAGATACATAAGTCATGTAAGTTTTTAAGGTAATTCTGTTCAATACTTTTTCAGTTAAATCTGTTCTCGGGACAATTTGTTAAAGAGTTTAACAGTCAAGTCAGGAGATACAGTCATATTTTGGTGGAAATATTTCTCCTTCTAATGTTATCTTAGTACACTGTAGTTTACCATGCATAAATCTCTTTTTTGTTCTAAGAGGTAGAAGGTCAGCAGCTTGTACAATAATTTGCCCTTCTCTGTTTTCCTGAAGTCTGTATAAGAAGTGGTCCACAAAGTGCAGGATCGGTAGGAAAGACACAATAAATTTAAGTGAAGGTATTAATTCATGACCGATGGATGACATGAGGGATTGTGTCCAGCATTGCCTTCTCCAAAAGGTTGCCCAGATCTCCAGGAGTAATGACTGAACTGCAAAGAGCCCCCTGAGATAGAGGTTTGAAGTCTGGGTTATTAAAGTAACCACTGCCAAATTCAGGTTACTTTGGTTTTGTTTTGTTTTCTAGTGGGGTGGTTTTTTTCACCTGGACAGACTAAAATAAGTAAAACAAAAAACTAAGGCAACTCAAAAGCAATGCATGTTATTCAGAAACTTATTGGTGTAAGGATTGCAATCTCTGTCATAAGGATGAAAAAAACAGGCAAATGTAGCAAATATTTAATTTATCTCCCTGCTATGTAGTTAAAATCCAAAGCCTTGGGCTCAAGCATGTTTTGTCCTATCCTGGCTTTGTGGAATTTAGGGCAGAATGATAACATAGCTGGCATTATATTACGTTAATTCATTTCAAGAGGATTCCCAAGCAGAATGAATCCCATTGACCTTGATGTACAAGTAGAGTTTACCTGGAACCAGGGAGTTTAAGAGTGTATAGTCTTTGTGATGGAACTCCATGGTTTCATGGTGTTTGTGCTTTGGCCTCAGATTTGTCCATGAGGTACAGATCTCATTGCCTTCAAGATATTTCTACCCATTTACCTCTTTGTTCTATGCTATCTAGAAACCTTATTTATTGCTTCTTACCTGGGCATAATCTATTTTGTTCCTTGAAGGGACACTTAGAAGAAACACATTTTCTTAGCTGGCAGTTACAACCCTGAAATGATTTCTCCTGAATGCTTATAATACAATAAATCCATGGAGAATCAGCACTGAAGAGGTTAAACATTTTTTCACAGAAATATTAGCTGGTGAAAACCATCAGACTTTGATTCACGTAATTTATTATAGTCTCACACTCTCCTTCCTGTCTCGATAGCAAAGCTGCCAGTTAAGATCACACTGGAAGATTGCTGCAGTTTTTGCTGTTATTACTTGATATTAAAATTGCATTTTGTTATTATTATTATTTGCTATTAAAGTAAAACACCACTAAGCAATATATTCAAGTGTGTCTCCACCCTTGCGCTGTCCCATACATTGTTTGTCTTTCCTTTGTATAAGTATTTACATAGATACATCGTGGGTTTTTCTGAGGGGGTCAAGGATAGCTCCAGGAGAGAATGGGGCAGCTACATTTTGGTTGTCCAAAATTAATGTCATTACTGAAGTGGAAGATGTCTGGGGTTTGTCATTTCACTTTACCATTTATTAAAGATCAGTACAGCTATCCTGACAAGAATTTTTGAAATCAATTATCTATATCTACTTTTTCCACTAATGTCCTTTTTCCTCAGCTTGTTTTAAATCAGCCTGCTGACAACATTCTCATAATTATTCTAATGTAATCTAATTAAATTAATACCAAAGTTGCAATTCTAATTGAATACAGGTGTGATTAAGAACATGGTGTGTAATGTGACTTGTTTCCAATGGGAATCCACAGAGGAAGTGTAAGAATTTTTTTAAAACTTGGAGGAGGGAGTCTGGTATCTACAACGAACTTAGGTAAAAATTTGCTCCAACTGTAGCTTTAGTAGCTAGAAAGGGAGGTAGGTCTCCACATTCAGACCATCCCATGGCATTCAAGAGTCTTTCTTCCTGTTTTGATAAGCAAATCTGTTCCTGACTCTGTTCCTGTGCCCCTTCCTCTTCATTATGCCAATTTGTTTCCTGCTTGGTCCCTGATCTCCATTCAACCTTGCACATTCACATTTGCTATAAGTCCCTGTGCAACCACTGCTTTGTCTTTGCTTTCATGGACACTCTCCTCTGTCCAAGAACTTCTGCTACTATCAGCACTTTACATCTCTCTCATTTTGTTGCTCATGATCCCTGGTGCTGCTATGAATTCCTACTAGTTACTTCAGCCAACAAAGCCTGCAATTCCATAACTTCCTCCTCACGAGCTCCTACACTGTCAAAATATATAAATTGTGCGTATATGTTGCACTTAGCAAAGATCCATTCAAATGATGACTAAAACACTGTTCTAGACTCAACTCACCCCCCAAAAAACCCAAATCTCAGAAAGAAAGCAGATGTAATTATAATAGTTCCAGCTTCAGGAGAACATTGTTATAAAATACTTTCCAGGACAGGAATCACATACCAGGTTCTGTGGTTATCATCAGAATTCACTGGATTTCTTTTTCTTCATTCAGTGCTGGTGCTTTCACAATATTGCTATGCTCTTCATCATTCTACCTTCAGTACAAATTAAAAGCACTGAGAAAACAGTGTTCCCTCCCTGGATGCATTGAGGCTGGCAACGGACTTCTGAATAAACTACGCTGAAGGACGTGAAAAGGTCCTGCTAATTCATAGATATGGCAAACATCACAATGTGACGCAAAAATTCCCCTTCCATCCTGAAAGCCAGAATCGTTATCAATCAGAATATCATAATTGCTTGTCTTTTTCCATAGATACTGAGAAAAATAATGCATGGCAGGGAGGACAAATGTAGTGTCTCTTTCCCACTAGATTAAACTGATCCATGTGTAAGAAAGTGACAGTGAAAATAGAAAACACCAGAAAAGTATCCACTAATGCATCATAAAATTTCTCTGATTCACTGAATTTCTTGAGTATGTGTCAAAATTCTCCCCAAAAGTCACATTCACCATATAGCTCGTCACATCCCAGAAGCAGGTTGCCGCTCCAAAGTCAAACAGCACTCTTATTAGAGTTCCATACTAGAGCATCAAATTGCATTCATAATCTATTAATATCTTTATGGTGGAGTTTTTGGAAAGTAACAGCAAATTCAATCTGTGATTACATCTGGCAATCAGTTTGGGGAACTCTCTGAGCAAAATTTAAGCAACTTGAATGCAATCGCTTCCAAAAGTTATCCTAGGATGTTGGTGAAATGTGGCCTGACATACTGGGGTAATATGTGATTAGAAAGGATATTCTGTGTGAAATACAAGTTAATTTTCAGCATAAGAACATGATGTTTTTCAAATTTAAAATATTTTGGTCCTGAGAATTTTTCATCCTTAGTGCCTGTAGACATTAGTACAAATATATAAATATTGTTGCCTGATTATTACTAGGTGTGTGCTTTTTCTGAAGGAATGTAGTCTACAAACAACAATTAGGAAAATGGAGCTAGCTTTACTACAGTTTCAGTTATCCCCATTGTCTCTCTTTTGCAAGACCTTGGTCTGAGAGGAAGACCATGTCCTAGAGAAAATGTACAACTATTAGCTAAACTGCTTATCGCAGGTGTTTCTAAATTCTAAAATAAAATAGTAACACGAAGATTTTCTTGGAAATCCCATGGCAAGTGCTGTAGCTTCTACTGAATTAATTTGATTATTAGATAGGTTCCATATAAAGAATTTAATATATTATAATTTCTTAAAAGGTGATACTCCTGAAAAGTAGAAAATTAATACGAAAGTTTACAAATGTCAACAAAGATATTTGATAGACTTCTATTTTAAAATAATTTCATTTTGGAGGGTTTTTTGTTTAGTATTTTGCAGAATTCCTGCTAGGTCACTCAATCTCAAATTGATCTTAATGATGTATTCTAACAAATGGTGAATCACAAAGCTATGAAGTGGACTAAACATATATTGTGAAACACTTTTTAAAAAGTAAACAGTAATAGTGTTCTTTTAAAAGATTGTTTTTCCAGACATTTAATGATAATGATATATATACATTGTTTTATATGTATGTTTTAATATAAAAAATGTTTTAATATAAATATGTTTTGATATAAAAAATAAGATTATTATATAAAAATTTATACCGTGAAAGAAATAGATTTTAGAATTACAGTTAAACACTTAATAACATCTTTGGGATTTTTAGGCTGTCCTCATCAGGCTGTAAGTATCACCACTAGGCCCTGATCCTGCAAAAAGCAAACTAATGTTGCGCGAGCGTTGCGTGTAAACCTAGTCTCTGTAATACTAAAATCTTGCAATCTATTTTGCAAGATTTTGGCCCCAAATGGCAGAACCTTGCCAGAACTTCCTTCTTTAATTAGATTCATGAGAATGTGTGCTTTTTTCTTCCTACAAATTAGAGATTTAAGGTTGCAGATCTGCAGAAGAGAAAGCAAGCTATTCTCACCTTGTCTGAATCAAAGCCAAAGGATAGTCTTGGAACAAAGCACCTGGATCTGAACCTTAGCGTATGTACTGGGGAGTGTTTTGTGTATATGTGTATGTATGTATTTATATTTATACATTGCAGGAGTCCAGATGTGTGATTTAATCTCATCATCTTCATGCATTGTATGACTTCATTTGCAGTCCACAAGTCATCTGAATGATGAGCTGAGAATTTATTTAGATATTAAAATAAATTCTAAGCCTCAGTGATTTTTTTTCTGCATCTACTGAAAATACGTGAAAGCCACTGTGGCTGATACTTATACAGAATTTAAACATGTAAAGCATGAAATGGTACTAGTTTGTATATGCAAATTTCATCCACAAAATGCTTTTTTTTCCCCCATCATTCCTAAATCTATGCTATATTTTATGAACCACAAATGAAAAGTGAAAAGGTAAATGCCTGGAATATTTTTTAAAGTACAGTTCGATTTGTTTTTAATGAGAAGAAAAGTGAAGTGGTAGGTTTGTTGTTGTTGTTTTTTCTTCAAAAGTAAGAATAATGACTGCCATAGAATTTCCATTGTTTAGCTTACATGCTTCATTTGGGCACTTCAAGCTCCATAATTTCATAAACGGAGTCAGTAAAACTCAGTCATGTTTTGATCCTTATGTTTATATATTTTGATCCATACCTAAATTCTAAAAGGATAGAGCTCTATCTCTTTTGTCCATCCATCGTGTCATGTTCTCCCTTCCCCCCCCCCCCACCTTAGTACTGGATGTAAATTGACCCACAGTACATTTTAAGATCAAGCTTGGAACTCAATTTAAAATCTAGCACATTCAAACTTCTTAAAAATATAAGTTCCATTCAAATGGGAGGTTTTTTCACTGCACACAGAGCTCTAATCAAAAGTAGAGCTGTATAGAATGGTTTAAATTTAATCCAAATCTTGGTGAATTTCATGAATCTGACTACTCAAGCTTTACATGACTGGGATGATAAATGTTATTTCTGCTTTTATGCATGATAGGTTGCGGGTTGCTGCTGCTTCTGGGCTTCACAACAAATACCACAAACCAGAGTTCTCTGCCTTCATGCATTTTTCATATCTCCAGCTAAAAAAGTAAAACTGTACTGATTGATAATAGCTAATGAATGTGTAAGCTGTTAGTGAATGTTTTCCACAGGTTACTAGTTTGGGTCACAGGCAGTTGAACTAGATAACTGATTATCCATAAAGATCACATCAATGTATTAAAAAAGAATATGCCAAATATCCAGGTAACAGAAAAAAAGGAAAAGGAAAGAAAAATCAGAGAAAAAAATATATTATTTTTTTGCTTGTTCCTGGTGTCCCTGCACACTCTAAGAAATAGAATTTTACACTTTTTATTCCTCATTTATAAATGTGCCCTGTGGTTTCTTTTCCAAGGGTAAAAATATAGTGGAGTATCTACCCTACACTACATGCATTTCACACTTGAGAAATTAGCATTTAGGCTGAATTATAACTTTTTTCCACTGTTTTTTCTTGTAACAATGCCAAAGTTCTTCACTTTCACAAAATGTGTGGAGTTCACTTTATGAAAACTGACAAATTTGACTGGAATTGTGTTATCAAGCATTCTTACAGATAATCTCTTTGTCTAGTTGCCTTTGCACAATGAATACATTTTCCTTTTTCCTCCTGCTGGTATTAAATGACTTAATTTCTTACCATAATGGGTTAAATTTTTTCTTCTTCATGACAAGAATGAAGTTTCTCATTTCACAGATGATGATGTTTGAAAGCAGGCATCCGTGGTAACGTTTTAAGGTTACCAGTAACATTTGTAGCAGGAGAGTACCTGAATGAATAGGGTACTAGAACAGGTGTAAGATGTATTTGCAAGAACCATGGACATACTTTTTGAGAAACAGTTAATCAAAATATGCAAATCTGCACCAAATAGAGCAGTTTAAGCTTCTTCACAAGCAATCATTTCAGGTTGCATGAAAACTCAGGATAACATCACAGTATCAGTTATTGTTGGAATTACACAATTAAGGAGATTATTGATGGATTCTTAAAGTCAGGCATTGCAAATAGAACACAATGTTCTTACCTCACAGGCTTCCATGACAACTTAAGTGTTTAGAAATGGAATTAGATGGGGGAAAGACACATTTGAACCATACAGGAACATCCACAACTGCCACAGATTATTGAACTACAGAAGCTATTTTATAAGCTGCAGAAAACACCACCCCTCTCATTCTGTGTTGAGACATAACATCTGATTGTTATAGAGCTAGCTGGAGGCTAGCTTAATCACAACTTAATACTATGGTCTTGCCTCTTATTTCATAATCGGAATGCTGTATAGGATGAGACCATACCAAGAGTGATGAATCTTGTCACTGTATTACAACCCTAAAAGCAAATATGAATGAGATACCTGGATAGTTATGTGACTTTCCTTCTTTTTTTCTGAGTGGTATCAGAGACTGGAAGAACCTACTTGATTTTGGAACTGCTACCGCCTAGCCCTTTGAAGAGGTTTGAAGGAAAAAGTCATGGAAACAAAAGAAAATTATGAGGGAGAGATAAACTCTTGTTCTCCTATCACAGCAAAAAACCTTTTGCTGAATATCCAATAAATTACTATGAATTTACCAACCTGAAATTTCCTTGAACATTTTAAAGAAATGTGGACATGCTTTTATGCCAGTTGGGAATATCTCAGGTCAACGCTTGTCAAGAAATGGGAGATGTTGTCACTAAAATATTAGAACTGTTTTAGAGTGATAGTCTGCTGTAAACTAGACATGCTACAAGTCTGTTTGTAGGAAGTAAGTTGGTGAAAAAAAATGTATCAATAGAGTAAAGGAATTGGTGTTGAAGTTCCTGTATCTCACACCTGATTTCAACTGAGTTGTTTTTGAACAAATTTAGTCCCTGCTACAAATACAGTTTACAGTTTTTTGAAGGGGCAACTGTAAGTGTGTACTGTGGATCTCCAGGTGGAGCAGCCCACGCATTGATTCTGAATTTAATTAAATAAATCAATGTGTGGGCTGCTATGTTATGATAAACATTTGGAGTGATTTTGGAGTGAAATTTGTGATTTTTTTTCTCAAAAAATCTAGTTTGCCCATCTCAAAATTAGCTCAAAACCCCCCTGAATCAATAGGTGGTTAGTAGAAAAAATTCAGGAAATCCACTGCCAAGTCACATTCCTGCTTCAACCCAAAATCTCAGATATCAGTGCAGCTTTGGAATAAAACATAAACTTAGTGCATGGTATATGGTATAGCTCTGAAAGATATGTGAGAAGTTACATTTTGTATGCAAATTTGACCGTGTCCTGATTTATCAATTGAACTGTAATAACCTAACATTATGGGAATGCCTTACAATATTTTTACATTAAAATAAAAAATACTTTGCTTCCATAGTTTGATGCATTTCCTTCAAAATTAACATGAGTTTGAGAGCAGGAAGATACAATATTATTTTTAACTATTAATAGGCTTCGACTCTAGGAACCTCTGACTTCTGCACCTTCATCAATACAATTACGCATTATCTAGAATGATTTGAATCAGCTGGAGATCCACAGCCAGGAAGTATGAAGGGAATTCTGGAACAACTGAAATTTTGCATGTGCAATTGAAACGACAATCTATATTTCCTGAGGTTCATCCATCTTTTACTTTGGGAAGACTGTGAGTTTTACTGTTTTGAACTTCTGTTAAATCAAGACTTTTGTCACTCAAGACAGGCCTCCAAATGTTTCTGGAAAATTTTTAACCTGCGGTCTTTTAACTTCTTGAAGTATTTTAGGCTGAATTATTGGATTTCTAGAACTTGTGTTCTATTTTAGAACACTCTAAAATATCTGAATTGAAATTTAGAAATATTTTAGCAAGCTGGTGTTTTTTGATCATATCACATAGAAATTTGAGGCAGAGTGATGAAAACTTCGTGAAAAATGACTGGCTGAAAAAAGATATGACATTATTTTTCACTTAAGTCTTACTATTTTCTTGTATTAATTTGCAGTATTTGTGGTTGAGTGTGCACTGAAATTAGTTGATGTGTTATTCTCATTCCAATTTACATGCATCAGTGAACCTCTTTTGAAATTATAATATGAATCTTTTACCTATTCTAATTAATGTTAATTAATTGATGTTAGTGGACAAAAGCAGCTTTCAGATCCTTTTGGAAATATTGACTTTCTCAAAGTAAAATATGTAATGAAATTTTGTGTTAATGATGTAATGCTAAAACTGGCCTTTTTAGTCAGTCGATATCCTGGACAGTCGATAGGGCTGGAGTTATGTGGAAAACACAGATTTGCTCTTTATTCACAAACAGATTAGTAAAGTTAGTACCAAATTGCTACCAGGCTCTTCTACTGAGTTTTCCATTACCTCTTTTGCAAGCACATTACTAAAAGTTGAAAAAGAGCGGCTGAATAAAAAATACTATAATTAGCTCAAGCTATAAGGATTATGGACTTGGAGGGAGAACAAAGAATAGAACGGTTGGTACTCAGAAAGAAGTATATCTCGAACAGGGCTGGAGATGCATGCCACTGAAAAGAAGAGACAGGTTTGTCCCCTTGTTAAAGGCAAGTAATAGGTTCATTGATAAAAACTAAAGAGCAGAGTTATGTGCTGTCTGCCTGAAGCTTTGTAACTATGTCAATCAATCCTTATAAAAGCAAACAAAATTCTTCTATTGATGGGTCAAGCAGCACTGTGGACGTCACAGATCAAGAAAGGCTGTGCCAAATTTGAGGAGATTCTTAAACAAATGGCATATCACGTGATCTCTGAAAATATAATAAAGGTTAAGAATTGTTTTTAATAAACAATACTTTATGCAAACTTTTAGAAAGCTCTGAGATGCATTCCTAGTAAAACAACTTATCTGGCTGAAGTGGACTGCAGTACTTGGGATGAGGATCTCCGAATAGAGATTGAATCTTCCATCTATTTAAATTAAGACTTAGGACAGAATATGAGGGAAAATAATTTCTATTTTTATTGAAGGATTTGGACCACAACAAGATAAATCTAATATCTGAAATACCGCTGTTGTTACAGGCCACCAAAGGATCGAATGATGGTTGGAAATAAATAAAAATACTACTGATGACAGTAGTAGTCAGGAAGATGAAAAAATTGATAATAAGTGGACTAATGATTATTGATAGAGGATGTCCAACTTACACTGTGAAAGTGTGTGGAATAAATATCTAGAATGTTGGGGTTTTTCCACATAGGACATGGAAGAGTATCTCTACAGTTATGGGATTATTTGTAGTCCCAGAACTGACTATTGCCTCTTGAGGGTCCTCGGCTTAGGTCCTGTGAACATGCTTTAAATATGCATTGGCATGACCACAGAACCACAAAATTAGAGAATAATTGAAGTTGGAAGGGATCTCAAGAGTTAATCTAGTCCAACTTCCTGCTCAGCAGGAGGGTCAGCAGAGTTAGCAGTGAGATCAGACCAGCTTGTTCAGGACTGCATACTGAACAGCTGTCTGGACAAATCTGCAGATTGCACATCCTCTGTGTTCCCCTGTTTGGCTATCCTTAAAATGAAAAAGTTTTTCCTTATGTCCAGTTGGAGTCTCTCATGTTTCAATTTAAGTCCCTTGGTAATCAATAAAAGAATTTAATACAGCAGCTGAAAATAAAAAAAAGGTATATAAAAAAAGGAGAAGATAGGTCAAAACTACAGCTGGAAGATCATGAAGAAAGTCTTTGTGGAACAAAGGAGAGAAAGATGACTGGGAATAGTCATCATAGATTTATCAAGGATAAACCATGTCTTCTTAGCCTGCCTGCCTCCTATGATAAAATGCCCAATTCGTGAACAAGAACACTGGTTGTCATTCACAGCAACTTTAACAAAGCTTTTGATACTCTATCCCACAATGTTCTTGTATACAAGTTAGGACCTAAGAGTCTGGGTTGGTAGAAAATCATCTGGGTTAAAAAAAAAACAATTGCATGGTAAAGGTCAAAAAGTAGTATCTAGTGCATTGTAGTCTACTTGGATGCTGGTAACGTGTAGGATACCACAAGAGTCTGTCATGGAACATGTCCTCTTTCACCTCTTTACCAGTGGTCTGGAGGAGATAATGGAGTGCTTGCTTTCAAATTTGGAAGATTATATCAGATTGGGGAGAGGGTCCTTCGTTTTAACAGGAGGTTAGATGACCTCCTGAGATTCCATCTAACCTCAATTATGCAATGTTTCTGTGATTCTGTGATTGAGTCAAACTCACTTTGAGACAATCTGGAAAATTAAGCTTTATTGAGTGAGGGCTGATATAGAAAGTTGGGATTTTATTCGAATTTGGATAGAAATCTCTGCAATGTCATTAGTGACTATTACTAACAGAAACTCTTTCTGGATGGTTTTAACTTATTGCAGAAGTCTTTCAATCTCCAAATACAGTTTGTAAAGCAAATGCCATTAACACAAATAGGGTGCAGACGTTTCTGAATGCGAAATTTCCACATAGGAGGGTTATGGATTCAAGACATTAATCTCCTTTGCCTTAATATCATGTAACAAGAGTTAATTGTACAAATGGCCATTTGGTAATATATTATTACAATATAATTAAACTCAATCAAAAAGAAAGTATAAGAAAGAAAGTTTCATAACTAAGGTTTATAATTTTAGAAGGGTGAAATGAGAAATCAGGGAACTCATTCATGAACCCAAATTGCCTGACTACTTAGAGGCTGAGTGAGGATGAGATTTCAATTTTCTATAAAGACAAATGCGCAATGATATCTGGAGCTCCAGTTCATGACAGGGAATTTTTGCAGAACTGGTTTCAACCTACAGATACACTTCAGAAAGGAGACTTGAATGAGCCAATAGATCTAGAAATGTCAGGGGAAAAAAAAGTTTACTCAGTGAAAATACTATAATTTAGATGTGGAGGAGAAGGGAAGGAGAGAAAAGAATTAGAATAGTAGAATTTGTTTTGGTCTTGAAAAGAAAATTAAAGTTAGAAAAGTTTCTTGGGCACACCATAAGAAAACTAAGGCTTCTATGCAGTAAGAATGAGGTAGGCATTAAAAGTCTTAAATGTATAGATCACTATTATTTTCAGTAGGGGCAATAATGGGAGGTATGGAAATTAAAATTCCACATCCAAGGCTAAGGAAAACTCAAAGATTATATATGTTTAAATCACATGGACCTGATAATCTCCCACTCAGGATTATGGGGAAAAAAAAAACGAACCTAAATTTGCATATGAAATAAGGGGTCATGCAGACTTCTAAGTATATCAGATTGGAAGTGTGAACATATAAATATAGGATAGTGAATGTTTTATATATATTTATATACATTTAAGAATAAGGGAAAAGGAAAGTCAACTGGCCTATCAGCTTGCCCTAAACAATGTGGAAAATATCAAATATCAGAACACATTTTGAAGGAAATGTATGGAGGTAAATTAAAAATTGGAGAATAGGAAAAACCTACAGGTTGTTCCAGGCTAATTTCTTTCACTGGTGAAATAATTTTCTTTCTACACGAGAAAATGTGATAGAACTCATCTAACTAGTGTGCAAGTAAAGCTCAGATATTCTTCTCAACAGTAATTTATTAATTAAAAATCATAGAGACAATCTGATATAATGCTAAATAGGAATTTATTAATTAAGATGATAGAGATGATAACTAAATCCCAAAATGAGTGATGAACTGGCTAACAGGTAACCCAGACTGGCCTGGACAAGGAAATAGTGGTCTGGCACAAAGGTGATTGTTAATGTTTTCATTAGTGAAGTCAGTGCTAAAAGTTAGACTGTGATGTTGAAAATTCTTCTGACATAGCATATGGTGAATCTATCAATAGAAAAAAGAACTGAGTATAGTACAGAAGGAACCAGAGTGTGTCTGCATTAGCATTCTATTTCAAGGCAGCAGGGAGCTTGTGAAGTCAGTTTCCTGATATTCCCCACTTACTGAGCTATGGTTCAGCTCACAGGACACAACAGGAGTGTCTCAGAGAACAGCTGGAAGATGTTTCCCAGAGTATTAGGAAATACACCTAGTACTCTTTAGCTATAAATGGGTTCATTATATCAGACTAATCTACATCAAAGTTTAAAAAAACCAACAAATCTACCCCAAAATGTATAGACATCAAATATTTAGTAGCAGCTCTTGCACTCTACAAATCCACTCCTACTACTGCACACTATCTATTAGTGTGGACATATAATGTAGATATAACCTTAACAGATATTTATTAATTTATTTTATTAAATTAAACTGAACCCTGAGCTCCAGGATAATATCTGTCATACGTCAGCCACTAGTGCTCACTCCATCGGATCAAACTAGCATCTAAAACCTCTGACACATGTCTTGTGTAAGCAGTGGGGTCTGAACACCTAGTCTTTGTGATACAGATCCACTCCCACTGTGCAGTTGTATTTTCTGAAGTAGAATTAGCCTTTGAGACACTTAGAGCTGGAATAAGAGAGGTTTACACTGTAAAATGTGGGGCTATCAGTTGGAAACCACTAGGAAGCAGAAAATTTGGTTGTATTAGTTCATCACAGAACAGTATAAGTCAATGAAGATATGTGATCAATGGTAAAAGGAAGATGCATAGGTCAGCGTATTTCCTATATTGATGTATAAAACACAGTAATGTAATATTAATACCTTTATACTCGAATCTGAAGACCACATTTTTCAAAACTAAAATGCCTTTAAGCGTTTAATATTTTTTTGCATTTTTGGGACATCTGATTCTTAACAAAATGGTTAATTTACAGTTAATTTACATTTACAGTGTCTTGGGAATGCAAAATTGAGATTCTCAGAATCATGTAATTTCTTTTATTTGTGCTAAATTAGGAATTATTTAAATAGCAAGAAAAAAACGACATTGATATAGCCCTAATTTCCTATGGAATACTGATAAAATAATATTGAAATAACTCTATATTAATTTATGTGTAATGGTCTGGCTGTGGATCTTCTGTTACTGAGGGGCTGGAATCTGTCAAGTCTCTCTGACCTATTCGTCAACATGGATGAAAAAAAGAATTTTGGGTGGCAAATTACAATTGCAATGTATTTGTCTGTATTCATGCTAATTAACAAGAATATATTTGTCCTAATTATCACATTTTGTATGAATTTATTCATTACCTCATGATATATATTCCTGATACATTTGTATTCCTTACAAGAAACTATTTTGATGGTAAATCTTCATTCAAGCTATTATTTGAATTAAAAGTGAACTATAAGGAAACTTAAGGAACTTTTGTTTTAAAACTTTATTACAAATTATTATGCAAATTATGGAAAACAAAAATATTAGGGATGATATGAAAAGTGATGTTTCAATCTTGATGGATACTAGCTGAAAGCTACCTCTTGTAAGTTTTATATAGGATCAGGTTTTAGTTTGGACCTGGCACAACCATTTCAATTTCTTATGCTTTCCATTTGAGGTGGAAGATAGTTACTCTCACTTCTGTTATTTGTTGCTTGTGTATAAAATATGTTGTTGAACTAGTTGCTCTCACTTTGGGTATTTTGAAATCCACATCTACTTTCTGACTTCTTGTACAAATATGCGTGTTATCCTTTCAATGAGTGCATAACCAAGTACAAGGAGTGCCTTACGCTTTGGGGAGAGGCAGAGTTGGCTCATCTCTTTATTGCTTATGAAATCCTGCACAGGCATTTTGGTAATGGTTATTCTTGGAGATTAACATTTTCAGGTTCTGTTCTGTATCTCTATTGCTTTGTTTTCCAGATGTGAAATTTAGCAAATACCATAGAAACTTTGCCACATGTGAGGAGAAACTGTTCTTGAGTCAGACTCTTCCATGGTACCTGCTAATTATTAATAGCTTGCCTGTGCTTTGAGGCAGTTACTTTTTCCAAGTTCTGGATGCATCTGTTTCCTTCCAAAAATAGTAGCACTATGATTTTCCAAGAAAACCTCAGTGCCCCATTATGAGCTCTGTTCATGCTGTATCACTCAGTGCTAATTATCAGGTGTTTCTTTAGGCCCTCATCTTTTAAAGATGTGATCATCTGTTCGATTTGATATACTGTGAATATTTCCATTAAAGGCAAGGGACTTCTTACTGAGATTAAAGGTAAAAGCACATGTTAGTCTTTATGAGATGTCTTTGGAGTTGCTATTATTAGCTTTGATTTATCTGTTGTCTATTAAAATACTTTAAAATTGAATAAAAGGTAAAATTTTATTGTAAATTTTGAATCTCAAAAAAAAAAAAGTTAGTCAGCAAGTTATTCCTTCATTTAATTTCTGAAATATAGCAAGCTACTACAATCCCTCCTTGGCCACATTACTATGTAATATGTACCTTGAGTTTCAGGCAGTTTTAAAATCAGTAGTCCATGTGTACTTCATTTGCTGTCTTTCATGATTTTAGAAAGATATTATGTCATATTCATCTGTATATTGCTATTTTGGGATGTCAGGAACTAGACCAATTCATGATTCCAAAAGCAACTTACAGTAAATTTAGGATGAGCGAGGCATTTTTGACTTATACGTTACTTTAAGTTTTATGTAAGACTGGAAAACCATTGAAGATGTACCCTGCTATTATTGGAAGGAACATGTTTTATTAATTTCACTGGTAGTGGACCTGGATTTTGCACAAGAGGTTTTGTCAGCTTAATTTTAGCCTGTATTTATACTGCAGAAAATGTACTTCCATTACCCCAGCCTGCTTTATGCATGTGCCACATGCTGTATTGATGTGCATCCAAAAATAATAAAACACTCAAAATGTGAAAGGAAGAAACTATTATGCATAAGTCATTGTGAGTACAAAGCCAATTTTGTATTGTGGGATGGTGTCCAGAAACATATTCAAAGTGAGGAAAGAGTTTTCTTTCTCTAAAAACAAACCTGAATCTTAATTTAAGCAAAGTTTCGTTGAAATTCTTTTCTTTTTTTTTTATTTTTCCTGAATGGTTTCACTTCCATCATGATATAGGGATTGGGGTTTGTTTCATTTTTGCATTTACAGTATTATTTACAGGTTTTGTTCTTATTTATCATGAAACAAAATTTATCTTAAATGTTTCCAGGCCCAAAACTGAAAAAAAAAAAATCTCTTTGATTATCTTGATCTGAGAAACTCTCCTGCCGGCAAATCATTCCCTCTCTTTTACTTTTTTCTTCCAGAGCCAAAGGACGTGGTATGTTCTGAACTGCCTGGACCTTCTCTGCTCTAGAGAAACCACTAGTCCAACAGTTATGACATGTGGTAAACATGTGGAGACCAGTTTTTAGCTGCATTTTGTTATGGAAAAAAAATCTACTTTCTGTTCTGCTCACTGTTTCACTTCCTATAAATAATTAAATATTCTGTGAACCAGAGAATGAAAGGGAAATACATCTTCAGTAAGGCAGTGGTTCAGTATTCAGCAGATGGAAGAAGGAGCTTTACATTCTGTGACATCCCACTTCTCAGGTGAGGACTGTCATTGTTTTCTAGAGTTAGTTCTTATTTCTAAAAAAAATGGGACAGCTTCAGGAGACAAATTATACTCTGATTCTATTTTGGCAAATGAATAAAGAAGTCCCAGGAGATAAGGGGGAGTAGCCAATGTAGGAGAGGAATCTAAACTGCCCTATAAATGTATTCTTTTGAACTTGCTAAAGTTTCATCCTATCTGCACAGTAAATGTTTGTTAGATCTGGTATGTTCCTAAAAGTTTTGCTTTCAAAAATAATTTTAAATAGGAAAGAGCTGGCCAGAAATTCTCTACTCATGTATCAACCTCAAAAGTGAAGCATGCAATATAATTCATTTTGACATAGCATTCTGAGATAGTCTAATAAAAGTTGTTATGTAAATGTAAAATATGTTTTAAAGTAATGAAATATAAATTAATGTAAGTAATAAAACCATATATAATACAAGTATTTTTCAAGAGAATGGAGCAGAAGAGAATAGAACATGCTTGTTGGGGAAATATTTTAACCAAGACCCTGAACCATTATTGAAGTGAGAAACAATATTTCCTCAGATAAATTAATACTTTCTTTCAAAAATTACAAAGAAGTCCACATTTTTTTTTCTGAGTGAAGAAAAATAAAATATTCTGTAGGCTTGGAAATGTTTCTTTTCCATCTCCTCATCGTGCCTTTCTAGCTCCTCATCATGTCTGACTCACTGAATATGATGAGAGAATACATTTTATGAAAGCCAACAAAACTAAATTAATCATAATAATAATAATTTTAAAAAAGATACTTAGAAGCTTTCCATTGTGATGGTATGTATTTTCCCATTAGTTATTGGTTCCATTGACGATTTTTATAGATGAGGTTACAGAAGTTCATGATTCAAGATTCTGACATTCAGATGCCACAATATGGGGTACACATTCAAAAATGTACCTATGTGCTCACACTCATATTAAAAATATGTGAAATTGAATACAAGTTGTTTAAAATGCACCTACAGACAGTAAAAAATTAACTACTCCCACTTTGTTGTAGACAGAGAGAATTCCCCACCACCTTGCTCTGCTGTTGTATTTGTATCTGCACCAAAGAGTAACGCAGCACCCACTCTCATTTGGCGATTTCTTTTTGCACCAGCCCTGCCAATGATAATCCAAAGATCTTGCCAGTGGAAACAAAGCTCTGAGATTTAAAAGAGTTAGTGGAGGAAATACAACCAAAACTGCATGAAGCAAAATGTAGTGAGAGGATTTTATTGGTGGCATTTGAAAACAACTTCTACAGCTAAAAATTTTTCAAAGCATTACATTTCCAGGCACAGCCAAGGTCTTGACTTGCCAGCATGCCTTGCTGGTTTTGCTGGGCAGTGTGGGTGGAAGCTCACAGCCAAACGGTGCAGCGATACACAGGTAACTCCGCAGCGGTGGAGAGTTCTACATCTTGGAAACAAAAAGCACCCCAGCTCCTTGCAAAATACAGACCAGATGCTGCCAAATGGCAGCATGGAAAGAAGCAGGGTGACAGCAAGAACTGAAAGGTTAGGGAATCAAATTCACCAAGAGGGCTGAAGAGGTGCTGGCACCCCAACCGGCAGCAAAAGGTGTTACCCTAATTTTGATCCAACTCTGTCTGCCTGGGGATGAGGCTGCAAAACTCGCTCCTTTTGAATATTTTAAGCCTTCGGAAAGCTTCAATAGGTTGTTATTTCCTTCTGCTTCTAGTTAGCCCTTACAGTTGTGCTGTTTTGATGTGAGCTGACTTTGCGAGGTCAGGCAGGTTAAATGGTGTTTGATTAAAATCAGAACACCCAACAACTACTGTTTCACAGTTTGACTTTGCTGGCCTCTTCTTCTGGGAATTCAGAAAGACACCTTTAGCTTCAGAAAAAAAAAAAAAACCCTGCCTTTTTTTTTTAGCTTTTTTTTTCCATGTGGCTTAAAGAGAAACAAAGAAAAAAAGCCACATTGTGTATGTTTTTCTGGCAATAGGCCTGCCACTGTTTATCAAACCAAGGCAAATCCAATTAGCCTGTGGCCTGCCTCCCAACCTTATTAACCTGCTCAGCTGTGAGAAACTCAACAGCCCCTGCCAATATCTCATTTCTCCAGCAGCTGATAAGATCAGCTCGAGATATTCAATGGGGTTTCCTTTCACTTCGGCTTCATCACAGTCACCGGCATCTTAACCGTGGTAGCCGGATCTTATTTTCCTCTCATTTACTACATGAAATGGGATGGCGACTCCGAGGCCTATGCAGCTTGTTGGAACAAACACTGATCAGGCCTTCGTGGCGTTTGACAGGACGGGCTGATGTTCCTTATCACGGCTTGCCCACAAAGGCCCGGGCCAGGCCGGGGTTATTAGCATTCCTCGGCGAGATGCGTCAGGCCTATTTCTGTCACACAGACAGATTGAGCCTTTCACTCAGGCTCGCGAATGAGTGACACATGGCCTGACTGGGAGGACAACATTGTTATTTGAGTTAAGAAATCAATTTGTATCAAATGTACACTGTAATTTATTTGTTGGCTTTGAAGGGAACCTGGCTGAGATAAATGGGAATGGGCTTCTTTCTTCCCCCCTATGCTGAGCTGATAAAGTTCTTGTGAAGCTCCAGATAGCTCCAGTCAGAGCCAAAGTGACAAACATGTTTAAAGTTGCACAGTGATCTTTAAATCTCAAAAAGAACACCTTGTCGGACATGATAGAACATTTTTTACCTTTTCCCTCTATCTGTCAGAAAGCTGCTGTGACACATTGCTTTAGTATTTTTGCTGACATTTTCTTTATCAAGCACATCTGTTTGTGGTCGAAAGATGCTTATTCCTATTTTCTTCAATCTACAGCAGCCTAGGAAACTGCCAAAAGGAAGGAAGAAAATGAGACATTCTTTCTGAGAATAATGCTTATTTAATTGTTTTTTTAATTGTAACTTTTCTTGATCGGGTTCCAGTTCTCTTTTTACATTTGTTAAAAGAGAGAAGAAAAGTGTGGGGAACACGTATCATGAGATCTTGTCTATTTCAAGAAGTTTGGTTGGGTTCAGACTAACAGTGCATGAAGATGTAGGTATTACGTGTTAAATTGTGAGCTATGAGATTGACATTCTCCTCTATTAGAGCTATAAATATCAACCTAAGTGTTGGCTATATGAATCAGTGTTTTTTATCTTTGAAATAATTTGAATAATCAAAAGCTACATCTACTTTTTCATGTATGCTTGTAGTTATGACTTCATAATGAAGAAATGCCAGCAAACTAGCCACAGGCAGAGTAGCTCGTTGACATTTCCAAACAATAACCTGATTATTTAGTTTTGGTTTTCAAAACTGATCTAAATGTAACATGTCATAATAGATGACTATACAAAGTACCTAATGTTTCCTCTGCATTATAGATTTCCACCCGTATATAGGAATTTGTTTAACAGATGTGAGTGTGTGTGAATACACATACACATAAACATTATACAGCAATATAGACTGCTACATTCTGGTTAGTCCACACAAGGTACAGCCGTTCTCTAAACAAGGTTAAACTTGATGTAGTATAAAGTACGCAATCAGGGTCAAACACTCTGCCAGTCCTTCCAGAAGCTAGGTCAAATTTGATTAGCAGAGCAAGAATTTTTAAGACATGTTGGCTTTAGAAAGCATTAGATTTATCAACAGCTGATAACACGATCACCAAAACCATCACAGCATTCCCAGGAATTTCAGGGAGGGCCATGCATCAGTATTAACTCCTCTCAGGCTGCCGAACCAATATATTTCACTCACCTCTTTCCTGCCCATCCTCTGGGAATGTTGCAATCCTTTAGGCTGTGAGCAGCCTGCCAACCTTAGATCTTGTTATACCTATGAGTAGTGACACTGTAATAGTGTTAAGCCTTGCTCTCAGGTTTTTTCTGTGCCATACGCTTTGGGCGAGGGCTTGCCCTTTTAGCTTTCCGACCAGGTACATAAAGACAGTGCTGTTATTCTGATTTACCTGACGTTTTTTAATGTGGTGCTTTTTAAACCTTAACTCCATGTTTCCAGTTTTAGCCACTAGCTTCAAATATTCTCTCAGTTTAGCAACCTAAAGACAATACATAGTTTTGAACATCTAAAATGCTTTCTGAGTTTCATCATTCTGTGGCATGGTCTAGAGGTGTGACTTTTGATTTTCAAATGTTCAGAGCAGGCAATACTACAATCCAGCTCTAATTACCAAGAGTAAAGTGTTCCCTGTTTACATATTTCAACATAAACACATTCCCTGAAACATGCACCTTCTCAAACAAGAAGTGTACTTTGCCATGCTTTTTTGCTATATCCATATAGCTGTTAATAATTATTACAGCCTGAGCACATCAATCAATTAATTATCAGATTAAACTCTTCAAGAAATCACACCAAATATTGTTATAACCACGTTGCTTTAGAAATAACCATTGGCAGTGAAGTAATTTAGACCCCAGAAATGGCAGTGCAAAATAAAACACCCTCTAGCTCTGATACAAGAACACTCTGTCATGTCTACACTCTATTAAAATAATTCATCCTCCAAAGCACTTCTTTTGGCCTTCTCCTGCCTTATCTTATACCCCTTAATGACACAAAATGGAAAGTACTTAATTTCTCTCCCAGGTTTGCATTAATTCATTATGAGCAATGCCATTTTTTTCTCTGCTGTGAGCAGGCCCCTGATGATAATGTAAAGATGAACACTTTGCATGGAATTTGGAGAGGAAAAAGCAGATGCAATGAAGTGCTGGGTTTATTCATAATTTACTGTGCATTATGTTCTCTAAATCACACAATGGCTGGCAGGAGGGGCAAACTGCCTCTACCAGTTCTTCACTAACGCACATGAGTCAGAGGGAATGCTCTGGGTGAAGGGACTCCCTTTGGTGCCTGACCACAGAACAAGGTACTGTCCACAGCTGGGAAAAAATTTAATGAAACCTATAGGGCAGGTAGCATGAGAAACCCAACAAGCAGAGAGCCTGCAGTGGGAGCAATGGTTCCTGGGGAGATGAGGGACATAGATATAAGGCAAAAGGAGAGGGAGAAGGAGAGGGAGAGGGAGGAGGAAGAGGGAGAAGGAGGAGGGAGAGGGAGAGGGAGAGGGAAAAAAACCAAACCAAACTTTTTTCTCAGGACGGGATTGCATTGAGTTGGTTCAAGAAGCCCCTGAAAGTTGCCGGATTCACAGCAAGGCTGGAAAGAAGCAAAGATACAGTGGGCAAGGGAATACTTATTTTTGCACTCTCTTACTTTAATTGTCTAACAAAGCAAGCCTCACTTGTCTCTTTAAAAAGGTCCATTGTTTTAATCTGAGCTAAAATAAACTATAAATTCAGAGCTTTTGGGTTTTGATGTGCTTGCTGTAAGAATAATATCCACCTCAAAACTCTAGCTGACTCAGGGTCCCTTCCTGAAAATACCCTGTGTATCCTAAAAACTGCAAGAAAAAGCAAACTGGGAGATGATGAGCATGGATTCTTGCTATTTCACAATCAATTCCTATTAATCTAAACTTTACATGTAGAAGAGATGGATTGTCATTTAAAATTCCAGTCTTTAATATAACAAAACACAATCTGCATCCTTAATGCTGACTGATTATTCAAGTGAAGCATCCTGCATTGTGTAACTCCTACTGACACAAAAAAGGCTCTCAGGCACCCTTCGACAGTCAGACTACTGTACGAAGGGTTATGAAGTTGTTGCAGAAAGTATGATAAGAGCTTGATCTCAGGGTATCAGTTTCCCCTTTTCTAGGTCTCAAGCATAAAATGGCTAAAGTGGTTATTATTTTTATAAAATTACTATGTTTGTAGAGACAATAGCTGCCTAGATTCCACCTAGGAGAGAAGGGAAAGGGAGGAAGAATTTAGTGTGGAGAAAAGGAAGCTGAGGGGAGACCTTATCGCTCTCTACAACTACCTGAAAGAAGGTTGTAGCCAGGTGCGGGTTGGTCTCTTTTCCCAAATAACAGGTGATAGGACAAGAGGAAATTGCCTCAAGTTATGTCAGGGGAGGTTTAGATTTGATATTAGGAGAATTTTCTTCACCAAAAGGGTTGTCAAGCACTGAACCATGCTGCCCAGGGAAGTGGTGGAATCGCCATCCATAGACATATTTAAAAGATGTGTAGATGTGGTGCTTAGGGACATGGTTTAGTGGTGGTTTTTGTCAGTGTTAGTTTGATCATTGGACTTGATGATCTGAAAGGTCCCTTCCAACCTAGACAATCCTATGATTCTGATATAGATTCTGTATGTCTTTCCAAGTTGCTGCAAAAGTTAATGCTGAGTGGCAGAACTCAAAGGGTTGTAATCAGCAATGCAGAGTCCAGTTGGAGGCCTGTAATTAGCAGTGTTCCCCAGGGGTCAGTACTGGGTCCAGTCTTTTTCAATATATTCATCAACAACGTGGACGAGAGGACAGAGTGTACCTTCAACAAGTTTGCTAATGATAGAAAACTGAGAGGAGTGCCTGACACACCAGAAGACTGTGCTGCCATTCGACAAGACCTAGACAGGCTAGAGAGTTGAGTGGAGATGAACCTCATAAAATTCAACAATGACAAGTGTAGGGTGCTGCACCTGGGGACAAATAATCCCATGCACCAGTACAGGTTAGGGGCTGACCTACTGGAGAACAGCTCTGTAGAGAGAAGAGACCTAGGAGTCCTGGTAGACAAAAAATTGACCATGAGGCATATGGTCTCCTGGAGTGCATCAAGAAGAGTGTGGCCAGCAGGCCAGGGGAAGTCATCCTCCCCCTCTACTCTGCATTAGTGAGTACTCCTACATCTGTAGTACAGTGTCCAGTTCTGGGCTCGCTGGTTCAAGAAGGACAGGGAACTACTGGAAAGAGTCCAACAGAGGGCTACAAAGGTGATCAAAAGAATGGAGCATCTCTCTTATGAGGAAAGGCTGATAAGATCGCCCCTCTGGGTCTGTTTAGCCTGGAGAAGACTGAGAGGGGATCTTATCAATGCTTGTAAATATCTAAAGGGCAAATGTCAAGAGGATGGGGTCAGGCTATTCTCAGTGATGACTGGTGATGGGCAAGATGCAATGGACACAAGCTGGAACACAGTAAGTTCCATTTCAACATGAGGGAAAACTTCTTCACTTTGGAGGCGACAGAGCACTGGAACAGGCTTCCCAGAGAGGTTGTGGAGTGTCCCTCTCTGGAGATATTCAAAACCTGCCTGGATGTGTTCTTGTCTAGCCTGCTCTAGGTGAACCTGCATTGGCTGGGGGGTTGGCCTAGGTGATCTCTGAAGGTTCTAACACCTCCAGTTCTGTGATTCTGTGATATAGGAAGCAACAGGCAGTGCTGAAATAAATCTTTTTTACACATGTTGCTTCATTGCGGTTGGGAGGCTCACCAGCTAAAAAAGGAGGACATGCCATAAAGGGGGGGAGATGTTAAAACTGTAAATATCTAAAAGTCTGGACCAACTCTTAACATGCCTGGGAGGAGGAGACACTCCAAACTGGAGGTAGTAGGATACAAATTTGTTTATTAATTAACCCTACGGTTTGAATCCATTACTTGTTCCTGAAAGTAAAATCCTAGTTAATAAAAGGAAGAAGTGAATCACTAAATATTAACATAGGCTGATAGAAAAGCCTTCCACATGTTAGGTATATTTAAGTTTGCTGACTGTATCTTTTCAGACTGAAAGTATCCATATAAATATTTGCTTCACACTGAATAATTTTGAAAGTTTCAGCCAAAACAATTTGAGGAATGATAAAGACAAAAACATGTTATTTTGCCTGTGTTAGAGGATTTCTGCTCACCTTTTATTTAGTCAAATATATGTTCCAGTAAATATATCACTTCGAAAAGTAGGAATTTGATGGAAGGCAGACCACCTTGCAGACTGTTGATTTTCACAAGGTTGTTTAGTTTTTTTATAATAACAAATAACTATGATGTAAACAACTACTTAAAAACTGTGTAATAGTCTGCATAGAGTAGATGTCAGGACTAGGGCTGTAAGTAAACACTGACATTTTTCTAGCTGTTGTAATTTTAACTCGTATTTAAAATAATATTCTCCAAAATGCTTTTTGTATTTGTGTTGCTTTGTGTTCGTATACAGATTTTGTGCAACTGCCTGAAAAGAACTGCTGAAACAACTCTACACATCCTCAGGTGGACCAGTAGACATAATGGCAAGATATGTTATACCACATACATTTACATTGGCTACTGGTTAATCCTTAATAAGAAAATGCTTCAGGCTTAGAAAGAAGGAGAGTTTTATATTTAGTAGAAGAACCTGTCTTTGTCATCATAATAATATTCAAAATGATCAAACAATTAAAATCATATCTTAAAAAAATATATATACAATTCCCAAAGGTTTAAAATTAAATCTTTTGGCGGGTTAAGTAGTACAGAGGTGCTGCTACAGATTTAGGGAGTCTCTTTCATATTATCTCCTAGTCTTCAGTCTTCTACAGGAGTTAGATGTATTCTGTATGAAACGAACTTGGTAAGGATCATTTCCCATTCACTAAGGCAAATCTTCTATCATACGTTGCACTAAAGAACATACTTTCTCAGATGTAATTCTTCAATTATCAGTTGTAGAAGGCCTGAATAATGGAGAACCTAATCTCAGTTAGGCCCTTCAAATCAAAATCCTCAGGAGGCATCAAATGAATTATATTGCTCACTATAATTAAAAAAACAAAACAAAACAAAACAAAATAAAACAAAAAAAAACCCAAAAACAACCAAACAAAAAAACTGTGATCAAACACAAAAAATCCCCAACCACACCTGAAAAAACCCACCAGAAACTGGAAACAGCATAATTCTCCTAGGTGCTCTGGGTAACAAAAGGCCAAAAATGAGGCGACTCCAAACCACATAATTTTATTTTTATTATTTTTACTTTGGCATTCTTTGACCTTTCTCAGTAAGCCATAGAGGGAAAGAAAAGTTGTTACTCAACCCCAGCTTTCTCCTGCTCCACAGGCATCCAGACGGCACAGGAAAAGGACTGAGGAGGCTCTGCCGCAACATTCTCTGAGGCAGCTGCAGGCCAGAGCCACAGCTGCAGCTTCCTGTCTGCCCAGCAGGTTGTTGGAGAAGCATCTCGAGGTGAATGGCTCCCACCATGGGTTTCTGTAGCCCATGGATCTCAGCAGCTAAACAACTGATTGTTGGAGACAGTCTAACAACATGTAAAGTACAGCCTTTGTAACAGCTTCAGATCCTTTCTTACTGCTCAAGCCTGGAAATGGAGTAAAAAAAATTATTAAAAACATGCAAGACCCTGGACACTAAAAACTAGGAGGTCATCTATTCCAAACCCTTTTTCTTATTGGAGTTTTGCTGTATGGGAATTAAATATTCAGCACTGTATTGCTGCATCAAGTGCTAGCATGGAAGACTGATGTGACTGTGTTCCAAATACCATTCATACTACAAACAGACTACTTTACTAAAATTGTATGTAAGACAATCATGTATGATACTATTCATCAGTCAGCAACCCACTTTGCAACCCCTTTGTAAATACTTGCTTTGGGAATATGTAAGGTATTTTGTGATATCCAGGTACCACTGTTGGGTTAAGTAAATTAGGGCTACTTGTTTCCAACAAACTCACCTTAGACTGATGTGTTTCCAAATGTTTTCTATCAAAGTGCTTGAGATACAATGTTAGGAGACATTTAATAAAATATTTGGTTTTAGTTAAAAATAGCGAAGGCAAACACTCTACTCATTAATAATGGGATATACTGTAAATGATAGCTTTCAACAGAGTAATAGAGCATAGCAAACAAAGAGCAGCAGAGGCAAGTAAAAAGGAAAATAACTTTGAAACGCTACTGATTAAGATGCTAAAGTAGTTTCCAGTGTTTATTACAAAAAAGCTAATTAAAGAGTTTACATTTTATCATGCACAGTAAAGAACTCCTGACAGGCATTGTTATAATATGAAATGCTGCAGTCTCCAGTAGAGTTTAATTTAGAACAACAACAAAGAAGGGGAAAAGAAGAAATAAAACAATTGAAATGTTGCAAGCAGACTGCCTGCCTTAAGCTCAGGGGAGGCCTTTCAGAAAACCGTTTGGTAGAAGCAATGCAAACTGAGCTACTACCCTGGGAATAATATTTTTTCCTGAAATTGTTTCAGGTTGAAGTGTTTATAGGACGCAGTATATAGGTTGTGTAAGCCACCAGCTAAAAGATTGGTGAAGTATAGCTTTTCATCAAAGGTTAATCACACTGATTATGCAAGAAGATCCACAGAGGCTGGTGTAAACCATTCACTGGAGAATTAGTGATTCCTGCATCATTACTGATCAGATCAACAGATGTCCATACTGTTACTAGTTACCAACATTAACTTGCTGTTAAATAGCATCATGTTTACTGAACATATTCAACTGGAGAAAAATTCTGACATCTTGTGCAGATGGGTTAATTTCTTCCAAACACATTTTTGGCCTGAGAGCACCCTGGAAATGGTATTGATTTCACTCTTGCTCAATTGCTTGGTGGTGAATAATCTGCATATCAATTATTTTAAACCAGTCAACCATTGTTTATTTACTTTAACTATGATATTTTGTTGCTGTATCTGCAGGCTTGAAATTGAGAAGCTGATTCTACTTTTGGCTAGTAATTTTTCTGCAGGAGATATGGGAAGGCAACTTTTGTTTGTCATTAGCGGCCCTTGGGATCTTCATATTTTATTTCCCTGGCAGTCAGATGTATGAGCTGTTACAGAGGACAGAGTTGAGCTATAGGACACTGAATACACAGAAGACACACTGCTCTGTCTCATTTTCTGTCACCGATACAGCTGTATGATTTGCTTTCCTAATGTTTGACTTGGTGTCAGAGTTGGAGGAAAATTAATTGGCAGAGAACCAGCTCAGATAAGGTGGCAGCAAGAGGAAGGACCACAAATACCTAGTAGCAGTGTTTCTTGCTCTGTGTGTGTTGAGCAGGGATTTCCCATCTCTTGTTCGACATATCATAATAAGGGAAGTTCTGAGACACTAGACTTCTGCTGGAATTGCCTGGAGCCCAGGCAGTCCAAATATATGTGACTATAGCAACATGATACATGGCCACAGGCAAATCATTCTTTTGTTAAGATTTTACATTTTAAATTACTAGAAATGAATCACTTCAGTATTGTGGACAAGACACCAGTACAACTTACTGCCACAAGAGAGCATTCACACTTAGAAGATATTTTATTTATCAAAGCATATCTTATATAAATGGAAATTAAAACACCATCATTTTTACTAGGTATACTTTCTTCTCTTTCTGAAACTGCTTTCTTCCTGTTACGGCTAAGGAGAAATTTCTTCCCATAAATGTTTTCTATTGTCTTTGCTATAAAAAACTTTCTCCACCTTTCTCTGAAGTACGGCTGGGCAGCTTGTCTCTGTTAGAAGACAGTACAGATCTCTGTGAATCAGAGTGTATATCTCTCTTTACCACCCAGATATTGCTGTAGCAATTTGTAGATTGAATTATCAAATGTACTCTACGCTATGACTGCTTGGAATAGTTGGGCTGTCATGTGGATGCTTGGCTGTGGAGTGATATTAGTCACACCATACGGTCTCAGACCTCTAAAAATATTTTTGTTTTCCAGACACAATTCATGTGTTAGTTTTTTCATCTGTAGTCTCATAAGTGGCATCTTTGCCTTCCTTCTTCAGGTGCTGTAACATTGTCGGGACCCTTTATGTTGATAAGATACTCTGTCTACATTTCCATTGACCGTAGAACAAAATTTTTAGGGAAATGAATTTGCTCCAATGAAGCTCAAGTCGGTAGATAGTCACAGCATGATGCAAAACCATTTTGTTCACTCAGTTTCTTCAATGAATTGGATTTGAGGTGGTTCCTTTTGTGTTTTTATTGGAAACTAAATGCTCTTCTTACAGAAAATGTGCTCATATCTCCCAACAGGTTCCCTTTAGTCTTGAGTAGTGTATTATACTGCCTTGCCATTCATGCTAGCCTGCACTGTGCATACCAGGACTGACATCAGCAACAGTGTGGGGCTCTGCACACCAGCAATGCCAGAGCTCATTGCTCCATTGGATATTTTTACAGAGTACCCACTCCAGTTTCTGATTCAAGGCCTAATCTAAAATTCATTAAAATCAACAGACATTTGTTCCCATTTTCCCAATTCGTTTCAGGATATTGTGTGTATTTACAAAGGTGTTTACATTGCTCTTGAAAATTTACCTTTTCCTTGGTGACTGTAGTGTATAAATAACAACTTCTTGTTCATTTATATCTTTATTTTCCTAAGCTTCTATAAAAGGACAATTAGATAAGTCTTCACATGGCACTGGGCTTAAATATACCCATTGATGGGTATTTCAAACAACAGAATTTCCTTTACTCCTTTTCAGTCTTGCTGTCTCCAGCATTCTTCATTCACATTTACCAATCATCATTTTACATGAAAGGAAGCTTTTCTTTAGCACTAGGCCCATGAAAGTAAAAGATAATACAATGAATGAAAATCACCGAGAGCCAATTTTTCTCAGCTAAGCTTCAATGCAAGTTCAGGCTACCTAGAGTGAGCTGCGATAGAAGACAGAAATGAGACTTCAGGCAGCTTTCTAAAGAATGAAAATCATTCCTCTCTTGCTATATAATTGTCACACAGGGCCCGATGGTTAATGGCAGAGGAGCTTTATACCACATAGAACTAGCTGGCTGTGGAGGACAGAGAGACACATGACTGGGGATGTACACTATGGATTTGTCTGCCGGTGTTAAGTATCCACAGGTACATTGCTCAGCGGTACATAGTCGCAGTTGCTGGTACTAGATAGACCATACTAGAATATGACAGTATTTTATCTCCCACAATGGCTGCGGCCAGGTTGTTGGGCTGTTTTTGACTGGAGTTTTGGTTGATTTTTTTCCCCCCTACTTTATAGTACTGGGTTACACTAATTTGTGTAGATTTTAAAACTAATATTAATAAAGCCCACTGCAACTTTCTAATTTGCTGGGTTGTATTAGATCTGAACCATTTGGTTTTAGCTTTTGCTACGCTGGTAAGAAAATCATAACTATTACCAACTGCCAATGTGATATCTATGTCTCAGTGCAGAATTAATTCTATTTATTTCTATTTACTCAATGTCTTTCAGAAAGGAAGTGTCATTGCCAGTGACTCTTTATGTAGAGACACTATTTGACTATGAATTGCAACCTCAGCCAATGACATTTTGATTTTACTCTTATCTCTCATTTCAAGGAACATTCCCACAACCTTTACCCCTCCCCCTACAGAGTCAGACACTCTGAGGCACAGTGTCAATCATTAAACACAAAAATATTTCAGATATTCTAAAGCTGGAGTATTTGTCACAGGCTCAAAAGATAGAGATCTAATGACTTACCAGGGGCTTTGCTTATAAACACACACCTATGCTATTCTCAGAGCTCAGTATTATTATTATTTTAACTTATTCTTTCCATTCTCGCACTTAAAACAGAAACACATTTTCTCCTAGAAAATGCTGACAGCGTGTCTTGGTATCTCAAGGCAGAAAGGTTGCTTTCCCCCAGGCAGTGTGCTGGCAACTTTCACATGGACACACATGACTGAGCTGCCTATAGGCACCCTTGCTTTCTTTGTTTCCATAATTCAGTAAGTTTAAAAACAGCCATGCTAACAAACATTAGAAAGAGGACTGGGAAGTGAAAGTCTATGGGACTGAACTTCAAAAATCTCATACAGCTACAAGAAGAAGGTGTTCAGAGTAAAAATATGAGAGGGATTTAGTATGCAAAAAATAAGACCTCATCTGAAGCTGAAAAGTTACTACATGCAATCAAAAAAAAAGTGATACTTAAAACAATAAAGCAGATTTTTCTAATACTCCTTAACATGCAGTTTATAAGTAAATCTTTAATAAATTACATATTATCACAATTAATTCACCAGTTACTGATTTTTGCTGCATCTTATTAATCCATTCTGTCCATATACAAAACCACTCCTGTGTGAGCTACAACAAGGATTTACAGATGTGTTCCGAGTTTGCAATATTTAGCAAAATTGTCTAGGTCTCTTAAACAAGTTCAGATTACAGTAAAAACACAATTAAAGGAATACATTTCCAAGCTGCCAAAGGTAAAATTTAGAAGATACTATGCACATCAGATGAAATGGTAAATTTCCCATACTCATGGTAAACAAGAATTTTGTCCTTGTATAGCTGCAGAAGGAAAAAATATAAATACATATGGCAGAAATAATTTTGTGTTCCTTACTACATCTTTATTACTAACTCCAGTGCTCTGAGAATTAGATCAGATCATATTTAAGAAGTGCAGATTTTTAAGAGCAAGCCAGAGGCCTGTGAGCTAAAAGGTATACAGGCACAGCTTAGTACCATTCCTTAACCACTTAATGAACTGATGCAGGACATCACAACAGAATGATGAACTGAGACACAGGGAAGCTAGTCCCTTTTCAGTATTGGACAAGAAATTATATCAATCCCCGAGGTAAATCTGAAATATGATTACTAATACAGTATGTTAAGGAAAAGCCATAGAAATCTCTCACCATATAATTGGTGCAAGAGCAAAAGAACATGAAGATCTATATGTAGGAGCTGTGAATTTCCACATGCATTTTTACCTTCTCAAGAATATTTCTTTCAAGATCTCTTGAATGCATATATACTGTATATGGTATGGATGACATGCATTCAGACAAGTATGTATCCAGTTTTCATGTGTCAGTATTGTTTTGCTCTTGCGCATAGAATCATAGAATCATAAAATCATAGAATCATAAAATCATAGAATCACCTTGACCAGAAAGGACTTTCAAAGGTCATCTAGTCCAACACCCCTGCAGTCAGCAGGGACACCCCCAATTAGATCAGGTTGCCCAGGAACTCGTTGAGCCTCACCTTGAATGTCTCCAGGGAAGGGGCCTCAACCACCTCCCTGGGCAACCTGTTCCAGTGCTCCACTACCTCATTGTAAAGAACTTTTTCCTAATATCCAATCTAAATCTGCTTTTCTTCAGTTTAAACCCCTCGTCCTGTCACCGCAGGCCTCTTTAAACAGACTTTCCCCATCCTTTCTGTAGCCTCCCCTCAGGTACTGGAAGGCTGCTATTAGGTCTCCCCGGAGCCTCCTCCAGGCAGAAAAACACCAGCTCCCTCAGCCTGTCCTCATAGCAGAGGTGCTCCAACTCCCTAATCAGTTTTGTGGCACTCTGGACCTGCTTCATCAGGTCCATGTCCTTCTTGTATTGAGGGCTCCAGACCTGCACACAGTATTCCAGGTAAGGTCTCACCAGAGCAAAGTGTCAGAATCACTTCTCTGGACCTGCTGGCAACACATCTCTTGATGTAGCCCAGGATGCGATTGGCCTCCTGGGCTGCAAGTGCCCACTGCCTGCTCATGTCCAGTTTCTTGTCCATCAGCACCCCCAAAGTCCCTTTCCTCAGGGCTGCTTTCTAACATCTCGTCACTCAGTCCATATTGATACCAAGGATTGTTCTGGCTCAGGTGCAGAACCTTGCACTTGCTCCTGTTGAACTTCATGAGGTTTACTTGAGCCCACCTCTCCAGCCTGTCCAGGTCCCTCTGGATGACATCCCATCCCTCAGGTGTATTGACAACACCACACAGCTTGGTGTCATCTGCAAACTTGCTGATGTTGCTCTCAATCCCTCTGTCTATGTCATTGATAAAAATGTTAAACAGTATTGGTCCCAGCACAGACCCTTGAGGGACACAAGTTGTCACTGCTTTCCATCTGGACTTAAAGCCATTGAGTACAACCCTCTGGATGAGGGAACAGTCCACCCATCAAATCTGTATCTCTCCAATTTGGCAAGCAGGATGTCATGGGGGACCTTGTGTCAAAGGCCTTACAGAA
>BJBW01002968.1:738541-822454 GCA_004320125.1 Scolopax mira | reverse complement strand
TTGTGGGGCAGTTGGAACCAGATGATCTTTAAGGTCCCTTCCAACCTAAACCATTCTATGATTCTGTATTACAGAGGTGCCACACACCCCTGGAAAGCTTTTCTAGTGTTTTGTCTCCCCCATGTCCCCTGCCATGATCTAGTCATCATCCTTGTTCTTGCCTTCCAATGCAATGGCAGGGTACCCTTCAGCAAGGTGTGTCCATAGACATTTTCCCAGTTAATACCCGTCCCAGTTTAACATATGACCAAATTTTTTACAATGGATGAGAATCCTGATAACCCATGTTGGAGCCTTAGCCTCATCCCTTCACAGTTCCAGGTGATAATGTCTCATCGGTTCCCAGTAATGTCCCTCACAAAGATTGTCTCCCCTTGAACCCAGTCCAATTCACTGCACCCAGACAGCTCAGTGGATCCAACACTAGAGTTTCTGTTGTGGTTTGGCTTGGTGGTCTTGGCATGGCTGACCAGTGGTATGTCATGCTGTCAGTTGGAATCAGTGCTGGACTCTGCAACATGATGGACACTGAGGGGTTTGGAGATTACCAAAGAAAGGCCCATTACCAATGAGTATTCAAGTAAAAAAAATATATATATGGGCACAGTTATACCTGTGGGATGAGCCCATGATATGTCTTGAGATGATGGTTTCAGGGTTGAGAGAGCAGAAGGAATTGGTAAGATGGTCTTGGCTGACGACCAATCGTGAGGAGCATCAGGTGCCCTTTATTGGGTCTTTTCTGCTGGGGTACAGTTGCCTTTTCACATTTTTTTCTTGTTAATTCAATCCAATGGAATGGCTTTGAGCTGATTCCATGTTTTGCATCTGCAGCAACTTCAAGCCAGTTCTAGGCATCCTGAAACTGGATTGAACATCTTGTGGGAGCAGATACTAATTCAGGCATTATCACATGCCAAACAGTTATGGGATTGTTAAAGTTAGAAATTACTTCAGTGTCTTGCTCAAATGATGGATTGGGATACATTATTTATTGTAAAAATATGGATTGTGAATGGTTTTGTGATGAAGGGAGTTGTATAAATGTAGAAACAGTGTGAACTCTGTATGTAATTTGGACAAGCTAAATCAGGGTGTCTACTTTTTTTGTGGGATGTTTCTTGCTAAACTTCATTATTTCAATGGTAGTGAATATTGAAGATTCCTGATTAGAATTTGCAGTCAGATTGTGTCTGAATAATAAGTGAGGATGAATTTAGTTACTGCTAAGTTGTTAAATGGAGCTTAACCATGTGTTCAACAGGAGTTCAGAGCCCTGATTTAGACCTTTAATATAGACGTTAGTAATTGCAGTCTGAGGAAAGATGTTCCTGGATATTCAGGATTTTTGGGGGGATTTCCATCTTTAAACCTACTCTGTCAATGAATCCTGAAGATCTGTATTCTGGTTTGAGGTGTGCCACAACTTTGCTGCATAAGAGAATAATACAGGATTTGATTTTTGATTTTTTCAATGCTCCAGTTTTACCATTGCTAGAATAGGGACAAGGTCTTTGCTCCTTTTTGTGTGGAGGCAATATTGAGAAGTGAATCTAGAGTACTTTGAGATCTTTTGAAGGAGCTACTGAACCGCAAAGTGCAATTATTTTGTTTGGTTGCTGGTTTAATTGTACTGATTTTCACGTTCTCTTTTCCAGGTGAAGCCGACCAAAGACTCTGTGTACTTTGGAGCACTTCTCATTCTCTACACGGGCGATTTCTACCTGAATATCAAATTCCATGAAGACAATTGCAGCAGGGAGCTGCCTCTCTCCTGGTTCTGCCTTCCCAGTGTCCACATCCGTGCTATGGAGCCTGTGGTCCAAACTAAGCTGTAAATGTACTGTGTGCTATTTGATTCACCACAGTGTGTAGAAATGCTTGGCACATCCTCTGCTTGACCCCCTCTTGTTTCTGTCCAACCCCAGGCCACAGCCCCTACTTTGGAGGAACAGCTGAACACTTTCTGAATTGGCTGATAGTCATCTGGGCAGCTGCCCTAGCTAATTTCAGAGAGAGAGAGAGAGAGATTATAACTATGCTAGAGTTTTCCTCTGTTTCCAAAAAAGCCTTTGAAACTGCTAATACACGCATTATACTTTCATATACTCTCTCAATATCAGTGAGTTTCAAAGAGTCTTGAGGGCTGAATTTAACCATATGTTTGAAAGTCTCAATTCCAACTTGAATAATCCCGTTTTAGCATTTTTCAACAAGAGTTGCATATCTGTATGAAATCCCTCCTGGCTTAACGCTGGACCCATTTATATACCCTTGAAATGTGCTTCTCCCTCAGACTTGTTCTCAGGCTTGTTCTTCCTGACTTGTTTGCTGAGTATTTGGTGTCTTTGGTAGTAAATAGCAGTAGTGATGCTTTTTCCTGCCTTTTTGGAAGTAAGAATAGCAAATGTGCCTCCGGTTATTCTCTTTCTCCCCTGAGCCCAGTGTCACTTGCTCCTGGTAAAGTCCCTGCCTGTAGTTTGGTAGATCTGTGAATAAGAAATGAAAGACAGCAATGAAGAGCTAAAGAGTTTTGTCCTTGAAAAAGGAAATAAGCCAACTTTTGGGTTGCCTAAGGCTTGCCTGTGAATTTGGGTTTTCACAGTTCTGTTTTATACAATCACAATCACTTGAAACGTTTGCAGACACTTAAAAGGCCACTGGAATTAATCAGCTGGTCATTAATACCACTTTGCATGAGTTTTGCAAACTCTTCTGATCAGATTTTTTCATGCTAATAGACTGGGCTTGATTATGTGGTTGTTTTTTCCTTTTTTTTTTTTTTCTTTAGAATGATTAAGTTTAATTATTAGGCAATTAAGGCCATGGGTTTCCTGACCATAAAAGTTGATGAATGTACTGAAAAATTACTCTGTTGTCTTTCAGAATAATGTTTTTGTATAAAGAGTCCTGCATTTACCCCATGTAAAGCAGGGAAAAGTCTTAGCTCTATGATTAATATGCTATTTCCTGGACCATATATTTCAAACCTGTCTCAGTCTTTTCTAAAATTTACAGCCTGCAGCTCTTAAATTTGATGGTAGTCTACTTTTGGGAGTGGGTACACCACGATGTGTCAGGGGGACTCCAGTTAGCTCTGTATGTGCTAATAAACCTATGCAGGTTTTGCAGATTTTTTTGTTTGTTTAGGCTTCATCCAAATGTGGGCACACCATTTCAGGCCTGACCTGGTCCATCCTGCTCAAGCTGTGGAGCACTAGCCCAGATAGCTCATTGTGGCTCTCTGCACTATGCCTAGTTGTGCTTCTAGATGTGACTGTTTTTTTTTTTTTTTTCCGTAGGAATGACACTGCTCAAAACTCAATTCATTGCATGTCTGCAAAATAACTGGAATGTATTCCTCCTAAACATATTTGTAATTCGAGGGAACTGTAGCATGTTAGCTCTATTTCCAGTGTGTGCAGGGTATTATCTCTAAAAATCTGTACTGTAGCAATGTTATCAGTGTTTGCTCTTGAGCTGTGGCTCTGTACACAGCTTGGAAAGCCAGAGTGGATGTCTTCAGTCTTAAACTGATGGAAATGTGAGATCGACTGAAAATTTGTGATGATGTACTGCTCTGTCAGCTGCCAGCACGCAATGTCCAGTAAGAAAATTCTTCCTTAGACATTCACGGTGGTTCTGGGCCAGAACCCATGGAAAGAGGGTCCAAGCTGCTGAGCTGGGTGTGTTTTATGAGTTAGTGAAGCTTGCTTGACCAGTTTGTGCCATGAGGCTGAGTTCTCTGTCTCTACATAGGCATATACACACAAAAATAAGGTCCTGGGAGAGCAGGAATTAGACCAGTTAATCTTTTCCATAAAAGCTTGCTTTTGATATGTGTCTCTGTACTACGTTACACAACACTGTTGCAGCAAAATCCAAATTGGGTTTTATTCAGTATTCCCAGCAGGTAATCTGCAGATGCTAGGAATACAGCTAAGGCTTTGTAAGGACCACATTGCATTTGAAACAAAATATTGTGAACCAGATGCTGTTGCAGTCGGGATGCTTCAGCTTACCCAGCTAAGGGGTCATTTCCTAGTTTATTTTTGAGCAGGTTCTCTGAGAACAGAGGATATTGTCCTGTGAAGCCTGTGCTGGGACGCAGCACTCCTGTGCCCTTACAAAGGATCCTGGTCCCCAGTCTGCTGAAGCTGTTGGAATGGGAACAGGTTTTATTCTAATAATAACGAAAGTAAGCTGTGTATTTCCAATATGCCATTATAAATCTGCCATATGTGCTCATAAATATAAGTTCTTATGTGTGAGCTGACCCTTAATGTTCTGTCTGTTCATTATTTCGTAGACTACTCTGCTCCTTGTCAACTTTGATGCTTAGTTGCTTTTGGCGTTTATGATATCTTTCCCAATTTTCTCACACATCTACTTGTCTTGGGGAGAGAGATGAAACACAAGAAATTCTTCCTTCTGGGTATCATTTGTGATTTGTCCAGAAGGAGAATCTTTAAGTGTCAGCATAATTTGGAAAAGGATGAGGCAAAGGTACTTGAAATGAGAATACTGCATCGTTTTGAGTTTTCTTTTTTAATGCAAGTTTTCACTGGGATTGCTGTCAGGATTGGTCTTTGCAGTGACTGAAAAAAGGATGATACTTTTCTGTTCTGCTCTCCTTTTCAGAAACTGAAAACTTGCTTTTATTTCTCCAAACTATCCAGCTCTTATTTTGAACATGGTGAGCCAAACTGCACATTGTTACACAGATATAAATCTGATGTGATCCCTCTTGGTTGAATTAAATCATGCTTAATTTAAATTGCCACTGCTGAGAGCAGACGTTGGTCCAATATATGTATGCATTGGAGAAGCCTAAGTTGTGTAAATTTGAGTGAATAAACACTTCTCTTGTGTTATTTACACCTCTGCCTGTCTCTTCTGTCTATAATTCTTGGTATTGTTCTTGTGTGTGTTCTGCTGGTAATAATAACATATCTCTTGATGCTGCATTCTGTGGCTGAAAGAATGTATTTGACCCTGGAACTGAAATTTCAGCTTCACTCAGACTTTCTCTTCCTAGATGAACTCAGAGCTGATGAAAGATGTATGCTTCATCATGTGGCTCCCACCTCAGTGTCTACTGACTGTCAGCTGAGGGGAGAGAGATGCTCTCACGTGAAAGGTTATTTATGCCTTAATATCCTAATGCTGACATTGAGCATGGTCAGACACTGGCACGAGTTGCCCAGAGAAGTGGTATGTTTCCATCCCTGGAAAGATTCAAGGTCAGGATGGATGGGGCTCTGAGCAACCTGATGTAGTTGAAGAGGTCCTTGCCCATGGCAGGGGGATTGGACTAGATGACCTTTAAAGGTCCTTTCCAACCCAAACCATTCTGTGACGCTATGATCCTTTCCATCCTCTGCAGAAACAGCTCAAAGGCTGGAAGGAGGACCACTTATGGAGGTGGTATGTCTGGGAAGACCGATTGGAAGCACTTGTTTATGTACACCATCTGATGTGCAACCTTATTCGAGCTCCTTCTGTCAAACAGTCCTGAGGCTTCTGTGTTTGGCTTCCCCATCTAGAAGCTCTCAAGCTTTCCTTAGTGAGGACCAGCTGCCACTCTCCCTTCCTTGGATCCTCTGGCTCCCTTCCTGGGTGTAGGCACTTTTTCTGTCACTTAAGTGGGACTGTGCATCCATCTTACTTGCACTGCAGACACTGGAACGGTGCTATCTTCCTGCTCCACAGGATGTTAAGCAAACTGTCTACAGCTCTGGACTTGCAGTTCATCTGTTTGGGCACAGCTGGATTTGGGCATAGCTGAGATTTGAAGGCTACAGGTACGGTTTGAAGGCTACAGGTAAGTGCTTTGTAGAGGTTTGTAAACATTAATGCTCTTTTTTCAATACAGAAAACATGTAGATGTGGACAGTTTTCATGTTCAGTGTTCAATGATTTGTGTTTACTTCTGCAGGTTGGACCATTCTGGGGCTTAGGTCAGGGTCCTTGTCCAGCATCTTTCTATTTTAGCTGTTGGTTTCTCATGTCTCTTTTTCATCTCATTTTTTCTCTCCAATTCTTCGACTTACTGCTTTTCAGTTTTAATTTGGTTGGTTCCAACAGAAAGGATCAACACATCCCTTTCTTTTTCTGTGCTATTCCTCTGCATCTCTATAAGAGCCCTCCTAACACTTCGGTCACCTACTGGGGAAAAAGAATACTTCAAATTCTATTTCAGTTGTTAAACTGGAGTTTGGCTCTCATATCCTCTCTTAAAATCATCTTGAGATATTTCATTTGAATGGGACCTGATCTATTTTGTTGCCATCTGGTGTTGCTTGTTGGAGCAATACTTAGGCTACTACATTCATGATGCATCAATTCCATAACACCAACGGGACTTGTGCTCGGTGTAGATGACATGTAATTTATTTAACTTATTGTCCCTGTGTTCCTGATTTAGCAAGGTATCTAAGTATGTGCTTAGTGTTAAGAACATTAATGGACTCACTGATTAGAGATAATTCATTCACAGATCTGCCTGGGGAACTTGCTAAACCTGTGTCCAGATGCACAATGTGCATCTGAATTTGCAGATTTGAGATTGAGGCCCCTGTTCCATTATGCTGCATTGACCATCTTATTCTTGGATCACCACGGGCTCCCAGGAACCCCGAGAAGAAGATATCTCACCAAAATCGGGCACTGTTATTTTAGTACATGAGGAATAGATATGCAAAACAAGTCTGTGAGTCCAGAAGAACCTTCCAAGTCAGTGTGTCCCCATGGTAATGGACCTTGGAGGCATAAATCGTATGAATAGACTTGGGAAATCACGTTATACCCAAAGCTGTGCCCAGTAACTATGTACAGGATGAGACAGTGCTCATCCATCTTCTGCTCACAGTTGCCCTTCCAGGGGTTCTTCCTCCAAGGGCTGGTACCAGCACAAGCTACGCTGACGTTCTCTCAGCCTCCCCATCTCTACATCCATAGGGAATCTCCCTAGAAACTGTGCAGAAATTATATGGCATAATGGAAGGCATATGTTAACAATGAGGAAAGAGGGCACCACTTTTGTGATGAGGGAATGCTGGATCCTCTGGAGACAAGAATTCATTACAGCCCAATGTACTTTGATATCATGACTGAAGAAGGGCAATTTCAACCCCTTTTCAGCATGTGTTCAGCTTGAACAAAACACTGTAGACACTGCTAGAAGGAAATCAGGCCAACTATTGAAATAAATTAACAATGAGCTTGTTGTTAATGGCTATGAGGATGTCATCACTGATCTGTGTCAGAAACAGGGCCCTTTGCTATCCAAAGTCTGCAGGTGCTCTTACAGAGTGGTCCAGGTTGATGGCTGAAGTGATGCCATCAGAGAATTAGAAAAGTCCAGTTCAGGCATCTGCCTCCCACCTCCTTTCCCAACAGTTCAGATTTGGAGTGCAGATGCCATTCTGCCAGGCTGAAACTCTGCAATGAGTTTGGCTTGAAAAAAGGAAAGAAAAGGCAGGGAAGTCTTTTCTTTTATAGAATCATGGAATGGTTAGAGTTGGAAGGCACCTCAAAGATCATCTAGTTCTAACACCCCCTGCCATGGGCAGAGACACCTCCCACTAGATCAGGTTGCCCAATGCCCCATCCAGCCTGGCCTTGAACCTCTCCAGGGATGGGGCATCCACAGCTTCTCTGGGCAACCTCTTCCAGTGTCTCACCACCCTCAGAGTAAAGAATTTCTTCCCGATACCTGATCTAAATCTACCCTCTCACAGACTTTTGAAGCCTGTGAGGTTGCAGCATCCCCCCAGACACATTTCAAGCCCTCTTGAGGGGGTGATAAATAAGCAGTGGGGGGAGGGGAGGGGAGAAACATGGAGAGAAATGGTGAAACTCCACGACGTGCCCAAAGTTAACTGAGATGAATCAAGGCCAAGTGGGTTATGTAACTGCCACAACATTAAAAATAGGTTACGCTGTATATTAAGATTTCATTTATAAATTGTTTATAAAGCATTCATAAATGTTAGATGCAGTAAGCACGTTATGCTCACGAATACTTCGTGTTCCAAGATTATCGATGGCTGTATATACAGCAGCTGCAGGTATTATAGATGATTAAGTCACAGCTCTAGAGACCAACAGTTCAATAGCAATATACAATAAATGATTCATTAATCACTTAAACATGTATTAAGCTTTTATGTTCTTTATAAATGGAATCTTAATATGAAGCATGACCTTAAGAAGTGTGAAATGGGGAACTTTTACCCTTTCATCTTTTTTTTTTTTATTATTTCTAAAAAAAAAATTAAATACCTCTCAAATAACCAGTTTAATAATGATTGTGCTTTCCTTCACCTCTGGCTTGAGAGAGGCCACAGGCTCCTGAGAAATAGCAAGGGTTCATGGAACAAGTGTGGCATTTGGATGTGCTCCCCTTAGCCTGCAAATATGTCTTGTGTCAGCTGAGGGTTTGGGCTCCAGGGGTGCAGAAGCGATGTTACCCCAGAAGGACGTTGCCTTTCTCAGCTGGATATCTGCAGATCCCTGGAGGAAGCAAAAGAGCAAAGGTAACGTGTGTGTAAAGTAAGTAAAGAGCAGAGCAGAAGAACTGTGAAATAAGACTTGAATGGGATAATTTAATTCATTAAATAAACCCTGCATCCAGCTCTGTGGGCATTTGCTTGCATGGAAGATGCCACCATTGCAGATCCTCAGCACAAGGCAGACCAGGTAAGAGGTTTCTTCTTCCTTACTATGGCATCTGCAATGTTAGAAAAAAACCTGGAAGATGGTGTAAAGCCTGCCCATCCCATCCCATTTCTCACTCCCGTGGAGAGCTGAGCCCCTCAAGAGTCTTTTTTATTAGTGGAAGAGCCCCAAGACAGCCCTGTGTTTCCACACTTGGCTGAAATCCTGGCCAGGGCTCTGTCTTTACAAGTCTCTTGAGGAGGGCACTGCAGGGACCTGGCCCAGGTCTGTAATACTTGAATTGTGTATAGATATTAGCTACTTTCTCCATGTGGTGTCAGAACAAAGCCATTGGATAACGAGCATTTAAATTTAGCACAAATTTAAGACAAAATATATGGAAATGCTTTGGGATATAATTTTTCAATACAAATACTGGGTACATCTATGAGGTTTTCCCTTTGTCATTGCACTCCAAATGTTGCTGCTGTTGGTTTAAATATAAATCATGTCTTTAAAGCTTGTGGTCAGTCCATATTGAGGGCTTGAGGTCACACAAACTCTGTTGGGAGAAACAACAGGAGGGATCAGAGATGTTATTAACACAAGCCTCTTTATTTAAAACCACTGGATATGAACAGGAGCCACGTGATGAGCTGCTGTGATTTACAGGGCCAGTCATCTGTGCTCCCCAGGAAATCCATGGGGAGAAAGGGGCTTTGTGAGGTAGGAATCCAGCCATCTTTAAGCAAATACCCTCCCTGCAATCGGAAAAGGCATGTTTCCTACCCAAAAATGCCTATTTTTTGCCAGAGGCCGAGGTGATTAGCTGAGATGGAGATATCCACTTACCAAACCGCTGCGCTTGGGTGAGATAAATCCCCCTGCCCCACCCCATCAAATGCGGATGAACTTAGCTAATGTGTTTAAAATTTTAAGAGGGCCCAGGGAGACACCTCTGCATGCAAACACCTCGTTTCTGTGGAGGTGGGCTGGAGCAGAGCCCTTTCCCTCCCCATCCAGGGTACACTTCCAGGGGGTTAGGTTCATACTTGGGCTCTTCAGCGCTGCTGTGCTACAAATACCAGGACGGTGGCTCATTCCCAGTATTTTTCCTTTTCACTGTGCACACCATCAGCCAGGTGTGAAGTGACCTTCCGGGCGAGCAGGGCATCACGCGGGATGTCAGCGAGGAGCCACATGATGGGGAAATAGAGACCTCCTGGGGACCACCCATGTCAAACGTCCGGGGGAAGAGGGAAACCTGCTGCAGCTTTATCTTGGCTTTGTGCAGACCTGCTCTGATGAGACCCTCAGCTGAGAGGCATTTTGAGCTGTTCACAGTCATTTTTTCCTTCTCTCTTTTCCCCCTGCCCCTTGCTGCGCCGTAGATAAGGCGGTGGTGTTTTGGCAGCTGGGAGGTGATGCTCTATCTGTCTGCACATATAGGATGCTAATGGAAATGTGCCACCCATCCCCGTTACTGGGGTTTAGCTTAGTGTGCTGGGGACATGGGCTGGTTCTTTTGGTGGCAATGCAAAGAGCAACGATGCCAGGCAGAGACCAGGCAGATATCTGCAAAAATGAAAAAAAACCAGCCTTGGGCTTTGCTTCCAGCCTTGCTTCCACTTTGTTGTAAGGCTCAGATCTAAACCTCTTTTGCCCCCCTGCCTCTTTGGTTTTTTAAATATCCAGGATTTTTTTTTTTTCTGGCATCAGATTTATTTATTCTGTAATCCCTCACTCTTTTTTCTGTCACTTTTCTGCAACTAGACCGTACCATTTTGTTTGGTTTCACCTAACCCTCAGATTCTGGGTTTGGAGCTGTCAGAGTGGGTCTGTGATATGGGTGAAGTCCTCCTCTCTGTTTTCAAGTGCATCCTTCACCTGCTCAAGCCTTGTCCACCTCCTGCCCTGCCCTGCTGCCTGACGTATTTCAAGGCCATGGACTGGGAGAAGAAGAAGAGTCCTACCTGCCTGTGCTCTCCCTTCAGACCTGGCACATGTGGTTTGAATCAGCCCATGATACTGTTGTCCTCTCTTCCCTCATTATGAGTCCTCTGCTGTCTCCCAACCAACACCCGGGTAAAACCCTGCTTCTGGCAACCTCGATGCACTGGAGAGGAGGGAGGAGGAAAGGAGATTTAGTATCACCTTACTATCTCCTGCAAAATCCATCTGTTGTTGCTTAGTGACAACATCTTTATAGGCAGTCCCAGTGCTACATGTGAAATACTGAATGTGAAGCACTGCTGTGCAGTAAGAAGTTAAGTTTTGCTAAATACCACAGCTCCTGGCTCCTCAATTTGACCCCCAGCTCCTCTTCCAAACACTACGGGGCACATCAGGACCTCAGACTGCAGCTTGGCACAGGATGCCCCAGCTCCACGGCAGTGTGGTGGTTTGCTGAAGTACTGATGGTGGCTTTGGTCTCTCTGTGATATTTGGGACATCCCAGACATTTCTGGTGTCCAGGAGGGTGGAATCTGAGGGCAGATTCAGACTGCTTCAGGGGACAATGTTCATCAGAATGCCCTTCAGAGCCCAGGAGTTTGAGGTGACTGCCTCACACGTGTAGACACGGCCTTGCTTAGCTCAACCCAAAGTTTACTTTTATTCCACAATCTTTCCCAGGAGGAAACACTTCAGCAGCTCTATTTCTCACTTCAACCGGGAGATAGAAACACGACTCCTAACTGTTTTCAAGCCTCTGTGTTGGTGATACTATAATTCTTATTAAGAGAGGAGGCCCTGGAGCTACAGGCAGTCCGACTCTGCAGTCACAGCCACCGTGTGTACCAACACCGACTTGAACAAGGGAGCATGTTGCCCAGCCACATGCCCTTCCTTCACCTTGGGAACCTTGTACACCTTGTGCTTGTGGGTCCAACGGAAACAATATAAAACAGAGCAGCATAGAATAGAACAGAATAGAATAATTTCAGTTGGAAGGCACCTACAACAATCATCTAGTCCAACTGCCTGACACCTTCAGGGCTGACCAAAAGTCAGAGCATGTTATTGAGGTGATTATCCAAATGCCTCTTAAACACTGACAAGCATCAGACATGGACCACCACTCTAGGAAATCTGTTTCAGTGTTTGACCACTCACTTAGAATCATTTTGGTTGGAAGAGACCCTTGGGATCATCAAATCCTACCATCTACCCTACTCTACAAAGTTCTGCCTTACACCATATTCCCCAACAATGCATCTAAATGACTCTTAAACATGTCCAGGGTTGGTGACTCAACCACCTCCCTGGGCAGCCTATTCCAATGCCCAACCACTCTTTCTAGTGAAAAATTCTTTCCTCATACTCAGTCTAAACCTACCCTGTTGGAGCTTGAAGCCATTCCCTCTTGTTCTGTCACTAATTATCTGCGAGAAGAGACCAGCACCAACCTCTCTACAGTGTCCTTTCAAGAGGTGTAGAGACCTTCTGTCTCCTCTTCCTCAAACTAAACAGTCCCAGCTCCTTCAACCTCTCTTCATAAGATGTATGCTCCAACATATTCCCCCGACACACCCCAAAACTGAGTAATGGGACTTGGCAACAATCGATGAATCTGTATCAGGTCACCATCTCCATGAGCAGATGTTGGCAGAGAAATGGAGAGGGATTTCTGTGCCTCCTCAGTATCTCCTCTCTGGGAGGAACAATTAGTGGCTTCTCATTTGTCGATCTGACAAATTGAAGCTGAGAGACATTGATCTGACCTCTACCTTGTTACCAGTAACAGGATGTGTGAGATAGATAAACCAAAACCAAATGAGTGGCAAAATCCTCCAGCTGTGTCAGAGAGAAGAGCTCAGGGGTGGATGCCTGGTTCAACTGAAATGAAGCGGCTGCTGTATCAAAATGTGTGTTCCATGGGCTACCTGTGACTGACAATGCACCAGATATATTTTGGATGGTCTGCCTTGCTGGTAAACTCTGCCTAATCGACTCTGGGGACTGAAGTGGTTGCAGCAGCCTTGGTTACACCAACACAAGATTCCATTTTTGTCTTATTTGATACCGTTTCGTACGAGGCGGCACGCTCTCAGCTGAAAGCTGCATTGCTATTCTTATAACAAAAAAAAGATCTCCTCTTGTTTTAGGTGAGGCCTCCATTTGCATTAAGAATGCCCAGGAGATGCTGATATGTGAACACGCTTTATCCAAGGGAAATGTTGAGCAGAGTTCCTGGTAAGCCCCAGCTCATCTATCTCAGAAAAAAAAAAAAAAAAAAAAAAAAAAACAAGTCAGGGTTGTAGCAACACGGTCGGCCTTTTTTTTTAATATCTGCCATGCTGGGCAGCAAATCCACACCTGCAATGGTGCACAGGAGGGCTGTAACAGCGAGAACATGCCTCTGGAATGGATTTAGAGATAATAAGAAATCATCTTAATGCGACTGTTGAATGTACAAGGGATCTGGTAATAGTTATCACAGGTACACTTTCATTAACTCCCTTTAATTTAAAAGCTCAGTGTTTACACCAATCTTTTACAGGATAGAAAAAGTCAAATCGAACAGAAAAAAAATCTCGCTGAAGTGTGGTGCTGCTGCTTCCCCCGGGAGCTTTATAGCACAGCCCAAAATCTGCCTGCAGTGATCCCTCCAGGCCGGTCCCGTAGCCCTCCCATGGGCCAGGTGGGCACTGCCAGTCCTGGGGTGCCACTGAAACACCCTCTTGTCATCCATCACCCCTTATCTCTTTACCCATGTACAAATGGGGCTTGGGTGGGACCTTTCCAGTGAGCAAAGCACAAGTGAGAGCCCCAACCACGTCCCCAGAGCTGCAGCCTTTCCCCGAGCCCCGGGTGAGATGGCGAGCACAGGCCAGGCTTGCAGCAGTAAGTTCCTCCACCCAGGAATAACCCGTGCTCATACCTATTGGGGGAAAAGGAAAAGAAAAAAGCTGGTTTAATACCCAGACCCGCTGTGGTTCTGCGATAAAAACCTAAATTATATAGTCAGTATGTAAAGTAACTCTCCTGAAAGTTAATAAATTATTCAACGTTCCCAATACATTAGCGCACCAATCAATAAACATGCCAGCGAAATCAGGGATTCCAAACCAAAGCCCACAGCTTATGAAACCTGTGATTGCTGAGTGGGGGGAGACAGACATTGCTTCAACACAGTGTTTCCCCCCCTTTTTCGTCCTCCACTCCATGCTGGCAGGGGACAAGGAGAAAAGCCAACCCAACCACGTGCTGGTTGACTTTCCAACATCTTGCTGATCTCTGCTCCTAGTTTTTCTGTGAGCAATTCAGCTTTATGAAAGCCTTCATACATATTCAGGCATTTCAGAGGACAAACGCCAGGAAGGCTGTAGGAAATTTCAGCATGGTGATGGAGTGTTCCCGTGGCTGTAATAGGAAATGCCTTTATTTGCGGAAGCAGGATGAGAGGTGGGGACACAGAAAGGAAAAATAGTTCAGGAACGGTTTATTAAAGGAAAATAGCCCAATGGTTAGATGCTATCAATGAATCATACACATTTCCAGCTCAGCTTCAATGGAAGACTGATAGCAGGGCCCTGCTCCATAGGGAGTGTGGTGTAACAGCGTGGTGACCTTTAGGGACAGCTGGGGGGATAGGGCTAGATGTGCCATCCAGCCTTTGCCTAATGTGTCCCCTCAGCTTGTGGTTGAAACTTCTGTCACGGGTAAATCATTAAGAGAAGTCATCGTTAAGTGGTTAACTAAAAGAGTTTTATTAATTATCAAAGGATGATCAAATGGTAATGAATCAATGATTGGATGAAAATCAAACAATCATTAAGTAATATTTGAATGTTAGTTAAAAAATGATTTGACAATCATTTGACTATGTTTTAAATGATAATTTAGACGGTGATTAGACTGATTTTGACAGTGATTTAATCAACTATCAAACACTACTATTTACTACATTTCTAATAATTAAGCTCTAGCTGGCCATGTATAAATGTCACTAGCATACAATACACTTTTAAGCCCAGTGTAAAATATCACATACCTCATTCTAGATATCAGGTGCTGGGTCTCTCAGGCTTGAGGAATCACCTTGAGAGGCATCCCTGCTCCAGGAGGAGATCACTGCTGTAGAGGAGAGCTCAACAGGCTAACAATTTTTATAGCATCAAGTGAATAACTTGTAGTCAACACCCCCACCACCACCTCTTTGGTGTATGTGCAGGTGTGCGGCTGTAGCAGCTTTGCTTTTGTCTAGTCTCAGCTTGGACTGGTACTGTTAGCTCCTGGTAAGACACCTCCCAGTTTCCTTAGCTCCTGAGATGTGGCTGAGAGCAGTTCTCATGGTTTGCACAGCAGGGTTGTTATCCACCTGAGAGCTGCTGGTCTGCAAGCTGGACAGGAGAACAGACATCTCGATGAAAAATGGCTTTGAGAAGGCTCCTGTCTTTGTAAAACCCATCCCACCATTGGCCATGACCCCACCAAAGCATCTCGGTATGGGAAAGGCTGTTCATGCAAACCTTTCCCTCAGAACCATTAACATTTTGCCCCAGGCCCAGTAGGAGCCTCAGAGCCATCAGGTTCCTGCAAAGTGGAATTAAATCTATCATCTTCTCTTGCAAGGGGCTCTACAGGGCACAGCCAAGGCTCTCTGGGCTCTATTCACCTACATGCAACTTTTCACTGCCCCTCCCTGCCCAGGGCTGTCCCTTGGTCTGTTTGGCAGTTTTGGCTGTGTTTCTACAGGCAGTGAGGGACGGTGGCCTGTGAAAGGACCTTGCAGGACTACAGCTCTCCGAATACTGACTTTTGCAGCAAAAGCACCCGCGCAACCAGAAACTTCTGCAGGCTTCAGGTCCATTGAAGGATCACGAGCAATGCAAGCCCCACTGGGTTCCTCCCTGGAAGCTGGAGGAAGCTTGTCCCCATGTGTGGGGCAGCTGTGCTTGTCTGAGCAAGTCGTGAAGGATTTCTGAGCCTCGCAGTGTCTCGTCCGTCCGCTGCAGAGAGGTTGGCACAAGTCTTGCCAGGGTGAGTCACACCTGTACTTCACTTTTGAACACAAGGCACTACATACAAAATGCTTTGGGGTGGTTTTGGCAAAGTGTTTTCATTCTGGTACCCCCTCTGCACCTCCTCTTAGCTACAGCATCTTGTGTAACTGAGGAATATGGCATATTTATCCCATACCTCAGGCGGTCTCTATGCTCTTTCACTGTACCTTGGAAACCAAACTTCTATTCTTGCCAACAAATCACTTTCAGACAAACGGGGGAGTGTGTGGTAGCTTGGATTTCTTTTTTTTTTTTTTAAGAAAATTTTTGCAATCTAAGAAAAGACTTGAGGATCTATTTTTAAAGATTATATCCCCCTTCCACCCACTGCGCTGCAATAACTGAACACTTTGGCTTGATGAGAGTATTAGTAAAGCAGCCACAATCTGTAGGGTGCAATTCTTAAAACTGCATTGCATAATGGGACAAGCAGCCAGCATAACACAACAAAACGCAGTGGGGGCTGGGATTTGCAGTAGTATGTGAACTAAAAAGTCATGTCTTCAGCCACGATTAATCACCAACTAGTTTGCAATAACCCACCCCCTGCTTTTGTCTCCCCAATTTAAATCCATCTATTCTAGAGGTATACTAGAGCATAGTTATTACAATGGTTTGGGGGAAATATAGCTGCTAAACCAATATCTTTCTCCTCCTTGATATATTTTGGTATTTAATGAAACCAATAAGTACAGTAATGGCAATCATACGCCTGTAAGATGATTTGAAAAGTGCGTTTTTATCATTAGATTCTGGGGGAATTACATTAGCTCTAATAAAATCCTATAGGATTTCAGTGAGGATAATAACTTTACAATGTTGTTATTAGCAGCATTGTCAATTCTATTCTGAGATCTGCAGAGTTAACAAATTAGATGTAAGAAAAAAATTCCATTTGATTCAGTCAACGGCTACTGCGTTCAAGGAAAAATATAGCACTTTATAGCTTTTATTAAAAGTCCTTGGGAATCAGCCACCCACCCAGGGTGTACTGAGTGATTAATGCTGGTCATGTGCTATTTATCCCTTTAAATGTAATCACAAGCTAATTATTTTGTTCAGCACATTTTTGGTGATTTGAGTAAGAAGCTGCATGGACTTAACAGATTCAAAGGACAACACATGGAAGAGGAGTCAAAAGACAAAGGCTGCTGCTAGGTAAGGATGTTCTTGGGACATTGGTATAACCAGATATCTCTGATTAAGATTCAGCTTTTGCAGCACTTTAGGTTCCTGAGTGTTTGCATCTATCTTAAAAGAAGTAGGCTAAGCTGATGAACGTAGATGAGAGAACATGGCCTTGCTCTGTAGGCCTTTCTGCAGCTAAAAGAAATACCATTGCACTTCAGGTCCACAGAGCACACTGGGGAGAAGGGGGAGAAAAAGTTATGATATGATGTTTGAAAAATTGAAAGAGAAAGGTGTCCATTCGTATCTGAGCTGCCCTCTTTGAACAATCACTCTTCATGCCTTCCTTGGGATCCAGCAACCAGGAACCTTTGGATAATAATAATAAAATAATCATGTTTATGCTGCTCTGTGCATCAGCATATAATGAAGAACATTGAAAAACAAGTATGTGTGACTATCCCTGCTATGGGGTACAAGAACACAGAAAAAGCTTTCTATTTTGATTATCTAGCAACCAGACACCAAGACTTGGGGTAGATATTCTCTAGCCCACTGCTTGTTTCTGATTTCCTCAGCTAATCAGTGCTGGCCTAAGAGAGGACCAGCTCTGTTTGGGACAAGGTGAAAAAAGAAAGATGCTTTCTTTTTCAACAACTCTCTGTCTGTCTTCTCTCTTGGTTGGTTTTTGTTTTGGTTTGGTTTGGTTTTGTTGGGGTTCTTGTTTTGAAGGGCTGACATGTGACAGCAACAACTGAGATGCCCTCTCTGGCAGGTGTTAGATATCAAAGTCTTGAAAGAGTCTTGTGAGAACCTGGAGGTGGGTCTGAATCCACCACAGAAAAGCCACGAGGTGTATGTCTGAAAATCTGCTGGCGTTAGGCTGGCAATTGCAGGAAGATTGTGCCTGCATATGAATGCAAAAGCAGTTGATGTGAGAATGGAAGCTTATCCTAATTACCTGAGTGAAAGCAAATTCAATTTGTCTGGCACCATGTGTGTGTTGGATTCAGTTTGCCTAATAATGGTCTGAGTTTAACCCTGTTAAGAAAAGAACTAGGATCCAGGACATAATGCCTGGAAGTTGATGGAACACTTCACCCATGAGGTGTCTGTCCCTGTCTGCAGCAGCAGCTAACTCAGGAAGAAACATAGAATAAAAGGTGAGGCAAAGAGGTCCTAACCTTTCTCTGCTGTGTGGCAATTATTTTTAAAATTAGAAAGACCGACTGTGTCAAGCTTAAAAGATGGTTACTGTTCAGAGGACCACAGACATTAGATGGTCTTTGGCACTTTTTGGCTTTGCGTGGGCTGAGATGACATTCAAACGCGTTGTGTTCAGCCTGCTAGCTGGAGGACAGGAGAGAGGGTTTGACAGGCCTTGAAAGTAGCTGCTGTTTTAGCCTGGGAGCTTAAAATGAGGTGAACTTATTCATACAAAAATCAACCTTTTGTTGAATCCTGTTGTTCAAATTCTCTCCGAAAGCCATTTGGTTTGGAGGCAGTTATTTTGTTGTTTTCTAGACTGTGGTTCTCCTGAAAGTGGTTCCTCTTTGCATCCTAAGCAGAGGCTGAGATTTTCTGTGCTTTCTGTGCCAAATCACTTTCTCATCATTTCTCCCTTGCCCTCTTCTGGGGTGTCTCATTCCTACATTCCACCACTTGCCATCTTTTGGATTCTTCTCCCCACTGTAGCAGGCACACAGCATCAGCTAAGGACCCTTGCAATGCAATGCCTCTCTCCAAGTGTTTTTTTTTTATGTGTCCCATACTCCTTGCCTTCTACAAGACAACAATCTCCCAGCTCTTTCCTGGCCATCCCACCAGCATGAATTTTGACCTTCTCTACTTCCCATTTTTTCACGGGAGCTGTACATAAATTTATCTTCTTCTCACATTATGTCCCATCAGTGACTGCCCTGGATCCAATGGATGGCATTAACATTTCTAGGTGGACGTTTTGTAGGCACTCCACTCTCAGACTGCTCTTCTTGGTTCATTGCTGCTTCTTTAATAGAAGAATATTTCATTCTGCACTGTTGGCAGAGATGGATGATGCAGGACTTTTTGTCTTCTCTCTGCCAAGTCTAAAGCAACACTGTTCTTCACACCACTTAAACCCAAAACATAGGTGCCACCTTTGAGTTTGCCCATCCCTTCCGCTCAGATTTCTGCCCCCTCCAAATGACTGAGCCAGCACACTGATGCACTGCTTGTGGTAGCAGATTTACCTGACAGTTTTCATAGAATCACAGACTGGTTAGAGTTGGAAGGGACCTTGAAGATCATCTCCTTCCAACCCCCACCTGCCACGGACATCTTCCACTAGACTAGGTTGCTCAAAGCCCCATCCAGTCTGGACAAGTTTTTTTTATTGCCTTTTTGAAACTTTTAAGGTGTATGAAAGAGAATTCAGCTCTTCCCATTTGTGGTGGAAGTTGTCTACAACGGTTCTGGATGTCATGAAAATAACAGAGGGCAGAGATTATTTCTCCTTGAAGCAAAGTAAAGCAACATCTTGCAAGAAAAATTTCCTCTCGGAAGATGGCCAGCACAACATCTGGAGAAATATGTTAAACACCCAAAAGCAGAGATGTACTTGGTTTAATATGGGTCTACTTCTGTCAAGGGAAGAGCTCAGATTACAAACAGGTGAGTCTCCAGCACCTGAAAAACTTCATGTGGACTTCAGCTGAGATTGATTTTGCACTAAGCAAACCAGTAGTTCATAGCCAGGGCCTCTGAATTTATTTTTTTTTTTTCAAAAAGCAGAATAACATTGGGAAAAAAGCTGCTAACAGTGGCACAGGAAACTTGCAGCAGAGAAGAAGCCCAGCACAGGCTCAGCTACAGCAGGGGATTCTAGGCAACTATTGCATCTTGTGTGAGATCAAGAGGCTTCTGGAGCATTGCATGGGGACCTGGGTGAGGAACAGGATGTGCCAACTCCACCCTGACTCTGGCTCTGTAGAAACATGATAGAAGGAGGATTTTTTCTGCTTGTCTCTTTGACATTACCCCGTGTCAAAGGATGCTGACGAGATGCGTGTAAGTGAATTGCTGTCAGGGATCCAGAAGTGTGCTGAGATCAGTAGAATAAACCCAAAGCAGTAGCGGCGGTAACTGAGAACCAGAGATGGTCTTCCTAGAACCAATTCCTAAATATTAATGCAGGAGAATAAGAGATAAGAAACCAGAGACTCTTGTTCCTTGCTGCTCAAAAAAGAGAAAGGCATGTTCAGCACTGACAAATTTGCCTTTTTTTCAATATTCTTGTTTCCTAAAGCCAGAGAGGCTCTTTCAAAACTAGTTCCCGCAGAATTCCAAGAAGCTGAGAAATGGAGTTGAGCAGAGGAGTTGGATGTAATTTCCAGCAAACTCAAGTAAAGAATTGTTATCGACGAGGCTTCTGCCAGATCATTAAGAAACCCAGCAGCCATTTCTTCACTCCTGATAATGTGTGAGATAACAGAGTTGGTGGCAGAACAGACAACTCCAGTCTCATTACTCTGACACTGTGCTCAATAGGTTAAAAGAAGTTGCTGCCAGGGGTGGGACCAGAGGGTCTGCAGGGTCTGAGTGATGCACAAGGGCCACCTAGGGAATTCTGGGGGTTGCAGGAGACTTCTGCTGGCAGATCTGTTTGGGAAACTGGAGACCAAAACCATGGAGGAAAGGGTGTTGCAGCTAGAGGGTAAAAGTGTCCCTGGCTTTCTCACTGCTGAGGTGACAGATCTGCTTTTTTCCTCAGAGAAATAAGTTTCTATGCTATGGATAGTCTCTTAAACCATATGGATGGTTTAAACTCTTCATAGCTCTTTTAGTTATTTTAACAAACTCAATTCTGTGACATTTGCTATAATATGATGGTTAAATTCTTTTTAAAGCCCAATTTGTTAAGAAAACCAAGGCCTTTGATAATTTTCTAGAGGGAAATTCCAGCAGAAGACTTTGGTGGAGGATGCATCTGTGTAAGGACAAGGTTTCTGAGTGATGACCAGGAGGAGTAATGCATCACCTGTGGTCTGTGACCCTACCCCATCTCTAACCACATAGATGTGATACTGCGTCAACTGAAATAATGAAAAACTCCCATTGCTTTCAGTAAGGCTAGATTAAATCCCAAAAGAGAACGGTATGGAGGCAGAATGTGGCCCATGTGGCCCTTTCCTTTTGATGTCTCATTAGGATTCCTTTGAAAAGAGTCTGACATAGGCATTTCACTTTCCAGCCACAGTCTTGGAGACAGTTCAGATCTATAGTGACTGGATTGGTTGCCCTCTCCTCTGTGATCAGAGGGTTTTGAGACATGGACAGATGGGTTCGGGGCATCTCACTGCTTAGATGTCCACATCCTCCTAACCAGAGCCTTTGTTCTAGGCTCAGGGGTGCAATGAAGATGTGGTTAGACCTGCATGCTAAATTATCCTCTCATCCTGTAGGTGATCCAATTAAGCCAAATTTGAAGAGAACCAGAGAAGTTCATACTCTGCCTTGCCGTGCATGAAGTCAGCAAGGTAATAATGGACATTGATCTCTAGGGCTGTCAGCTTGTCTAGGGCTGGGTGGAAGAGATTTCAGATTTTTTTTTAAATCACATCATCAGGTTTCATACTGCAACCAATAAACTCTATAGCCTGCAGCTGTGAAAACACTAATTTGAAAGCTATTATTTTTGAGAACTTGCTGCTGTATTTATTTATATATGTAAGATACAAACCCTCCCCAAACCTCCAGTATTTCTTTCAGTTTACTTTTCCCCTTTTCTGATTTCTGGACTTTCATATCTATTAGGCTATCTTTTTTCCTCTCTATCCTCCATTCCCCCTTCTCTTTCTTTCCTCTCCCTCCCTTTAGTTGCTAGAGCAACAAAAACCTTCAGAGTAGAGGGGATTTACCCAGATCAGACTCTAAACATACAGTGACACCAAAGTTTTTCTAGTTGGCTATGAATTTAATATGAGCCCTTCTCATACCTACCCGTCCATTTTGGGTGTATTAATCTAGTATCTTCTTCTCCCTTTCTAGGAATAATTTCTCATATCTGCTGGCTTCATTCCTACATCTTCATGTTGTGGGATGGTTATGGTTAAACATGCTGGCATATAGACCCAGGTGATGAAAAGCCACATTTCTGTCTGACTTAAATACAGGCTTCGAAAATAATAACAGCAGTTAAAGTGTGACTAAGCACTTCCAAGGGCTGTCATGCTTGACACTGAAGGCAGCTGGTCATGCCCTTAAAGTCCTTTTTAATAAGATTACTGTGTTGCTCATTATTCAAAGGTCCAGAGAAAGCAATAAATTGTTATGTTTTTATAAAGGTAACTAGCTGCTCAGCTATGTCCTTATTCCTCCTGCAGCAGGGCTCCTCAAGAGCCTTCTTTATAATGGCCGGGCTGGACCCATAGTATTTTATTTTGGATGCCAACTTCCTTCTCAGCGTTGGCATTTGTAGAGCCAATGTAATGAGCCCTTGCTTCACCAAAGTCCTTAGGTTTGTGCTCAGATAATTCTAAAGTCAGTAGCACCTGCTTTATATGTGTCACAAAAGACAAAGCAGTGCTGTAGGCACTGCAGAACAGCATCTGGGGAGCTTCAAACCCCAATCCTAAATGGCATCGTGTGGTCACTGGCATCCAAGGCAGGGCACAGTCAACTGCAAGGGGTGCTCGATCTGCCCCTGCTATTAATGAACAAAAAGAAATCTCTCCCCAATCTGAGTCTATGCTGGGCTGGAGAATGAGACATACAGGAAACCTGACTCTTTCCAATCCCCATATTCAAATCTCCATGACTGTGATTCATTACTGAGAAATGACTCGCTCTACTTTTGTATGTTGTAACTAAATTATTATTGCTGTTTCACATTTATTGGTGATGATGGCCAGTGGTTAGCACACCTGGGATTGAATTAAAAGCCTCTAGAGCTAAGAGCATGAGTCACATGTACAGGCTGAACTCAGGAGTCAACCTTTGTTGTTGGGGCTGAGAAACACAACTCCTGGCTGCCCCATCCCTGGAGGTGTTCAAGACCTGGCTGGATGGGGCTTTGAGCAACCCCCATGGCAGGGGGTTTGGAACTCAATGATCTTTAAGGTCTTTTTCAACCCAAACCATTCTATGATTCCGTATATGACTCCTCCCATTCTCTATCAAGCTCTCTGGAAAGGATGAATACATTTGAGATTACACACATGAAAAGGTTTGAAGGTATATGTTCAGTTGCAGGTGAACATTGCATTCACAAGGGTTAGCCTCCACCTGGCTACCTGAATTCATCTTCTAGTTGCTGGTACTAGAAGATACTAGAGAGACTGAGAGAACCATATCTGTATGAAAGTATTGTGCATTGCAGCAAGTGGAATCAAAACTAAATTTCATTTGGAAGAGAAAAGGAACTGGAAAACATGTCTTGTCTTGAGGGTTTGGGTAGAACAATTTAAGCACAATGGAAGCAATGAAAAGAGTTTCTTTGTTTGCGATGGACAAAGCGATCCTGTATTAGACAGCACTTGTTCTTCAAAAATATTGCCAAGTCTTCTACTTGTATTATGTCTGTAAATCATTTGGATCCAGTGTGTCCACTGTGACAGCTTTAGGAAGAAGTGTACGTACTGAGGAAGGCTGGGGTGATGCTGACATTTGGCAGCGTGCTCTAACTGCTCTGTCAGGAGCGACTCAGCACCTACCTTGGTCCATGTAGACAGGGTTTAATGCACGGACACCTGGTCCCTGGTCCCCAGCTGGCTCTGATCAGTGGTGCTGGAAACCCTCGACAACAAATATGTAACCAGTTTCAGTCTTTGAGGGAAAATGTGCGTACTACTAAAACTAAAAATAAAATCACAACAGATGGTACCTTGACAGCTGCTGGCATAGACTGGCCATGCCATAGAGGTGAAACTCCCCTCTGCTGCCACCCAGAAGCACCCTCCTAAACTGGGGCTGATGGGAATTTAAGTGCTGTTTGTGTTCATATTTCCTCCGTCGTGTGGCACAGGTCCAGCATTATTCATTAACCGTAAGCAGCAGAAATCACTGTGAATTTAGAAATGAATTCTCTCTCTGCCTCTTTTTAATGGATTAGGTTTTTGGATACAATGAATTCAGGTTCATTTTCAGCTTGGAGAATATGAGCTTAAGCTGTCTCTGACTTCTTTGAATTTGTGGAAATAAGAATAAAACATGACCCTTCACATCCCCAATGGCTCAAACTGCATTGAAGTAGGTGATTATTTAAGGTTCAGAACAGGTTAGCTATCTCTTCTGTTGTACTGACAAGTCTTTCTCTCTCTTCATCTCTTTCTTATTTTTCTTTGTCTGGAAGGATGTTCTGGCCAAGCCCTGGAAAAAAAGACATGACGAAACCAAAACCAAAAATTACCTGAAACAGAGTGAAAGTACCAGAAATCTGGTAAGAAAACATATTCTCAGGGGCCAAGTCATCTGGATAATCAACAAAGCTTAGGAATTACTTAGTGACTGTTTGATGTTTACTGTCTCAATTTGGTTTTGGTTTTTTGTTTAAAGGTGAAGTGTTTGGGGTAGCCTAGACCGGACTTATTTTTGTTAATAAGCATATTAAATTTGTCTCAACAGAGAGACATAAAAAAAAATAATCACTGCTGTAGTGCAGTTCTGTCTGTCTATGATGGTTCAGTCTACAGATCTCAACCCACCATTGAATTTTAGGGTTACAACACAATTTATTGGCTTTGTAACCATTTTTTGCTGTCACTGGCAGCTCTTGGGATCAATCTGTAACAACTTCTAAAATCTCCTCTTTGCATACTGGTTGTTTCTACTGCTTCTCTCTAACTCCTCTGTGCAGAAGTGGCGTTGGAAAGATTTTAGTGACAGTCTCAGCCTTCACAGTAAATGAAGTAAAATGCCCTTTTTGCAGTAAAAGGCTGGAGCACTTTCTACTGTTGCATTTAACTAGAAGTCACTCTCCCTATTTTTTGGTTTTTGGTTGGGTTTTTTTTGTGTGTGTGTGGCAGAAAATCAATGCCGTAATAGCTATTCCTTTTTGGCAAGAGACTGATAGCATTGGCCAGCACCCAGAATAATGCAAGCTGGAGATATAGAGTTCTGCCAATGTACCTTAAACCTCCTGACCTTCAGCATCTCAGGATTTCCAGCCCTGAGAAGAGAGCTTTCAGGAGAAGAGATTGATGATTCTGCCTGGCTGCAAGACGGTGTCCAAGAAAGAGCCCCAGTGGGAAACTGAAAACCTCCTCTGTGTTGCTTCTGCTTTCACAGTAAGGTAAATGTCTGAGGTAAGGTAAGGCTGGTGTCATTGAAGCCAAGGGAACTGACTGCTGAAACTAGGGCTAAACCCAGCAAAATCAGTCCTCCAACACATGTCCTGGCTCTAGGACTGTGCTCCTGGAGACTCCAGGAGAGTTTGCTCACAAACTCATCTATTGGATGAAAACAAGCACGTGCTCGGTGTGATATTTTGCCCTGCAGATCAGCCTGTGTTTTGGAGAGTGGCTCCTTGTGGATGCCCATATGCTGTTCCCCTGTGGGCTACCCACTTAAGGGCAGGTTAGCTCTGGTGGCCCAAGGCAGCCGGACTGTGTCACCCTTGCAGGTTGTCATAAGACCAAGTTGCAGTTCAGCAACTCTTGGCTTCTGGGAGTACAACTTGGGCTGATTTTCCCCTGACTAACCTGCTGCGTTGTTGATGTACCAAGGCAAACTCACCCCATCCTTCAGACATTAGCATTTCACTTCTTGCTGAACGGAAAGGTTTGGTTCACTAGTCAAAGCACGGCTCTGGGAGCCAAAAGTGCTGACATCTCGGTCTGCCTTGAGCAATGACTTACCACATGACCTTGTCCCACATGCTCTGCCTTTATTTTCCCATCTGTAAAAACGGGTTTACGAATTCTCAGCGATCTGCCTTTCCAAGACTGTTTACTAACATGCAGAGCTGTAATTTTTCCCGTTTATTGCTCACTTGTCTTGCTTCATGAACTAGAGTGGGCTGCTAGATGTAATGATGCAAAAGAAACCTTACCCTAAGCTGATCCCCGTAATATAATTTCACTGTGAAATACGACTTCTGATGAGGTATTGAACACAAGGACACTGATGCATTGCTATATCTTTTCACTCCCTTCACCTTAAAGCTTGCAGCCCTGTGTTCTACAGCATAGCTGCTGCTCTGATCCTTCATGTATTACTTTCACTTAATCTGAGAAAATTCCTTCAAGGGGATATTGTGTTGTGCATCTGTATCATTTTTTTTTTCTTTATAGTGAAACCACCCTGCTCACATGCTAACAGACTTCTGAGGAGTGGAAAGGTACTGTTATTTCATAGGTCTCAGATCAATTATAATTGTTGAATTTGATCTTCTGCATAGCCAGGCTATTGAATTTTATGAGAAGATTTCTGCATCAGTGTATATTTTATATATTTTTGCTCTGGTGATTTTTTGTTTTTTTCCAAAAACCCAGCAGCATACAGCATCTCTTCAGACACAAGTGTTAGGAAAAATGGAAAAGGAAGAGTTAAGTGAAACTGGAAAGTGACAGTGTGCCAGATGCATTGACACTAATGTGCCTCTTTAGAGTTCGAGCCTAAAGGCTTTGTGTGCAATGATAAATATATTTGTTTTGGTTTCTGGAGGTGCCCTTAAATTATTAAAAGACAAAACAGAAAATGGCCTTTTCATTTTCTAGACCCATTAACTTGTTTCACTGGCCATGAAAAACTCAAAAAAGGGGTCAGAATTGAAAAATCAAGGCTCAGACCACCCTAAATGTAGTTATAATTTTCAACCTTTTGTTGTGTTTCACATTCCTATTTATCTAGGTCCAGTTAGCAATGCCACTTCATCATAAACTCCACAACCTCTGCCTGATGCAAAAGCTTTTTTATAATAAAAGAAGTGAAACAGGGCATTTTCAATATTTCCTTCTATTGATTTTGTGTATGTGTGTGCGAGGGACAGAGAGGGGGAAAGAAAAAAATGCAATTGTGATAAAATAATAACACAGTAGCAGTATAATTTTAGCTGAAGGAAAAATGTTAAAGGGGAAAAAATATTCTGGCTCTGTGAAGTTCTTTGACACAGTTGGAGGCATATTTTGAGCTAAACTTTTTAAAGCAGAGATTCACCTCCATCATGTGTTACCTTTTATCTATTCAGGGTGCATTTTGCTTGCTGGTGCCCATTCATTTAACCCTTTGCTCTCTCCATAGCCTTCCAGATCACAGAGCTTTTTAAAAAGGCAAGACCTTATATGGATCTTGTGGAGCTCCACGTTGACTTCTTCTTTTTCTTTTTTTTTTTTTTTTTTCCAAATTGGAAATAAACTATTCAATTGCATGGCACAGATCCTCTTGGTGTTCCGTCACAGTACAATGAACTTGTGCCTCAACTGAACCTGGTAGAGGTCAACGTAATGGCTTGTATCTGTCAGCTCACTATGTCCTTCTCCACCTCTGTCCACGTGCTCTCAGGTAAGACTGAATGCTGATAAACAGATACCAAGGTTTGGGTCTCTTAGTTCTGAAAATATTAGCCTTAAAAAAAAATAATATTAGAAAGTTTATTCACTAATTACTGTAAGAAACATCACTAGGAGCATTATGAGATAGGGTACAACTTCCCAGGCTCAGTTAGTAATGCAGTCTCTCTCGAGGTCCTTGACCACTTCTGACAGCAACCTCCTAACCGATGTCAATAAAAGAACAATATCCTGTATCAAGACATGCACTTTTGGAGAACCAGGTAAATCAGACACATCTGCTCTCCTGAGTTTTGTGCAATGAAGAGGGATGAATCTGTGCAACTAAATGCCAAGCAGAGTAGCACACAGAGTTCAGGGTCCCTTGCAGTCCTACACATTTTGGTATCAGCAAGGCCTGTAGCAAATAAATGTGTATAGGACGCTCAGTAGGACTGCTTGTCTTGGGACACAGGAGAGCTTAGCAGCATTTTCAAAATCAAGGTTAGTGAGATGTTGGGTAGGGGCTAAACTGAAGTCGTGGAGTTGATGAGATTCATGGTTAATGAAGCATTGATTCAAAGAAATTGAGGTAACTTCTTTCCTTCTGTCAGGGAAAGTTTGCTCTGCTCTTCACCCACTTCTTTGGATACCTTTTCTATACTCCACTCTCTTGCTCCCCCCCATGCATCAAAGGCCTATATGTAGGGTTGGTCCTATGGACCCCAACTAATGTGTACATAATGTATATGGGCACATCCTGTGATCAGAATAAGAGCAAGAACTCAGAAAGCCTTGAATGAAGAAATATCAGGGAAGAGTTAAGCCTTGAAAGAAGTTTAGGCAGGCACTGAAAAAGCAGATGCCACAGCAGTCAGTGGTGTTCAGACACCTGAGGATGGAGAACAGCACCTGCTACCCATCCTGAAATGAAAAGAGCTAAATAAAAGTAAAGACAGTGGTTCCCTAGGAGTGTTCAATGGTAAGTAAAATCTCCCATGAACTTTCAAGTAGCTGACTTTACCACAGTAAAAGCTATTTATTTATTTTTTAAACTATATTCTTTCAGGCTAAGGAAGGTCTTTAACTATGATAACCCGTGATGATCTTTAGACCATTAAACACATAATAAAATGGTATTACATCTCCCTTGTTAGTGGTTTGCTCAGTACCCGGCATTTTAAAATATCAAGTCCCATTCATTTCATAGGTACCTTCACCACAGGTAGTGAAACAACATTTTAAAGGTGCTGTGAAAGAAAACCTGGGCAATCAAATATAGATATACTTGAATGCAATTACGGCAGCAAATGATTGTGTACCAGTGAATCTTGGTTTAATCTAAGCTATGCAATCACCTTTCTTACCCTTTTCAGTATCTTATTATTAACCTCCTGTTTATGGAAAAACCACTCTCAAAATGAAGGAGCAAATGAAAGTAGTTTTAATGTTAGGCTTTAAATCTAAGCTGGGTCTTTATTCAGGAACAAGCACATTCAGAGCTGACAGTGCAGCCGATAAAGCTACCTAACACTTTCACTTTTATATGACCCCTCTTTTCAAAAGTTTTGCCAGGCTTTCATGCAATCATGAAATAACTTTAACTGCTTTGGCTGAAATGTCATGTCTGGTTATTTCTGAGATACTTCTTTCTGGGTTTTTTTTTTGGTTGGTTGGTTGGTTTGTGTTGGTTTTTTTTTTAAATATTACTTTTTCTCCAAAAAACTATGCCATAATTTCAGCAAAAATTATTTGGCTGTAAAATGTAGCAAGGAAATGGAAAAAATGCTTGTTTTGCTCAGGTCCTGAAATTTTTAGGGAAGTTGAGCATCTAGATGTTTCACAGCAGACATGACGTCCTCCTTGTGCCAGGGATGTGCCTTCTGCTACTCCTATTAAAATTCGTCCCCATTAATTTTGGTTATGAGCTGTTGAAATATCTGTTTGCACATACTCAGTAGGGATATATTGGTGTCTGCATGCTACATTCTGCTAAGATGCCACCCACTGTGAGTGTGCTCTACTCCCTCATTATACCTCCTTGTTCGCAGGATGGGTGTAAAACTATCTGAAATCTGTATGGCTAAATGTGTTAATCTACAATAAACATCTCCATCTCCATCAGAGAAAGCCACTCTTCCTTTATAGAAAGTGTAGAGCTGATCCATATGGTCACTGGAGCTCAGGATATGATACATTTCACCCTGTCTCTGGTCAGATCTATCCGGAATCCCAAGCTCTCCATGGGAACACCACTAGCTCTCCATGGAGGATAAAAGCTCAGGCACAGACATCTACATTATGGGAAGGTGAAGTTAGTTGAGATTAATTTTGCTTGAAGTAACTGATTAGTCCAGTACTGTAGGGACTGAGCAGTAACATTTCCTGGAAATCTGACATAATCAAATATTTAGAGAGAGAAATTACTTTTAGACATTTGTCTAGCATCATTTTTGGGTTGAATTTTTTACACTATTTTTTCCCAAATTAACTCAAGCTACTGGGACTTCATGCCATTCCAACTTCTCTAATGGAATGAGAAAAAGAAGAAAGAAACTGCAAACCTATGAAAGTATCAATCTAGCCAGATGCAGTGAGGTGCCAGTGGAAATTTTTATTGTGCAAGGGCTAAGAGCAAAAGGAACAGTGCTATACAAACTGACATTTTTAAACTAAGACTTTTTTTGTGCTAGGAAAAAAAATCACTCTTGAATACATAAATGCAATTAAAAAAAAAAAAAAAGAGCGAGCTTAAATATTTGGAGAACAGTTATGGAAATTGATTTCAGGAGGAAATATAAGACCTGGAGTCACATAAACTCAACTAGGAATGCTTACTGTTAAAATATATGTCTAACAGGCAGCAGAATACAACAACCTAACTAAAGTACCAGCTTATATTGTGTCTCTGGACTTTTAGACTCAAATTCTGCTGATGCTGTGGTCTACCAAGCTTGTTAAATGAGCTTGGATGTGCCTTATTAACATCAGGAAAGCCTGCAGGTAGTCACTTTTTGTGTACGCATTGAGCTTCCCGCCTCTATTTGCTCTCATGATGGACATTACCTAGTGCTCAAGAAGCTAAAATGACACTTCAGAAGAAACTGGAACAAATAGTGTCTCAAGACTCTACATTCTCCTTTCTCCCAATCCTGCTAAATTAATTTTAATTCCTTCCCCAGGTTCTGATTCCTATATGAGTTCTAGAAAAAGCCAAGTATAGGGATGATTCTCTCTTCTCCAACAGGCAGGAAACGCAAGAACTGCAGAGGTGCCAGAAGAAATTGCTGTCACTGCAAAAGCTGGCCCGAGAAATGCTGTTCCTTTGGAGGCAGACATACATCTACTCCATCAGCACAAGAAATAGCTGTTCTTGGACATTCCTCTCCAAGAGCCAATGAAAAGAAGAAAGGACAGTCAATCCACAGAGCTACTTCCTAAAGACCAGTAAAGGATGACAGTAAAGAATGGGCAGTTAAGTAGTCTTGTGAGAAACTGAGGATGCAGATACACAACCAACAAATTCCCTGGGGCTCCTGATATATGCCTTAGGCTCTCCCAGTCTCTCAGTTGCCATCTGTCTGTGTGTTACTGCTGTAGAAGTTGGTTTCTCAATAAACAGCACCTACAACATAGTGAGAGACTTGGAGGAGCGATCTCTGGTGGCAGACAGGGGGAAGCTTGACCAAACTGGTAGCCTCTGTTGCAGCCTCTGTGAACTGCTCATCCAGAAACTTCTCAGCTGTTTGTTAGCTTCTGCACTTGAGAACATGACTATCCCTGGCGTTGCTGAAGAGTCTGTTTACCACTACAACCCTTAATGGGATACATCATGTCTCTGCTGCGTGTTCTACCAGCTCTAACTGCAGAAGGGAGGAGGGGAAGCAAGGGGTAGGGCTTCACTCCTCCTTCCTTTTTCCATTAGGAGAGTTGGAAGAGAACCAGTCTTCAGTTGTGAATGTGTGCTGCATGGGGATACTGGGATCTGCTAGTCCCTTCAGTATCTTCACACCTTGCCCTAAAAAAAGGTGGAAAGGCTTGACAGAATCAAGAATGAAATGGATTGCTGCAGATGGCAAAATATCTTATTGGTCACCACAAATGAAGGATGTGTGTCCAACACCTACTCTTCTCTACTGCAGCTGTTGCCTGGTCTCAGGCTTCACAGGTATAGGTGAAGATTATTTCTTATTTGTGAACTTGCAAAAAATGTGCTGAGATATTTCAGGGAGAGAAAATTAATAGTTATGACATGGCTTCTAGACTGAAAGACCTTGCAACCTGATTTAAATATGATGCTCAGTGCGAGTACAGCAAAGAATAGGGGGACTAAGGGTGAAGGTTAATGTGGTCAGAGTTTGTGCTGACTTAGTCTGGTGTTTGTGTGTGTGTGTGTGTGTGTGTGTGTTGTTGGTTCTCTTCCATCCATGAAATGAGCATCTGAAATAAGTTTGACTAAGAAAGATAGGCTACAGTCCTCTTTTGGAACAGGAGGGGTGTTCTGTCCACTCCCAGAACACAAGAGTGTTTGAAAATAAAAATAGCTCTTTTTTGTCTATTCACAAGGAGTGTAAGTACCTTAAAAATGTATCCTCCTCTCTGGCTGCCAGAGAGGACTTGCTCCCCTACATGCCATTTGAACTTTTCCATAGCTCTTGCTACTATTTTCCTCACTTTCAGGCTCCCTTGTGCATCCAAACTTTTCTTCATTCCTTCAGTGTCCTCCTGATTTCCATACAACTCCTTTATTTTTTAACAGAGGTGTTACCCTGAGAATGAGGAAGGCCTTGACCTGTACAATATGACTTTATCCCAGAAGATACCATACCAATGAGGAGATGGGAAATCGTAGCATAAAGAAAGTCACCACATCTCCTCTGTTCCCAGCCAATTGAATCGTCAGAAAGTCTCACAGCCATGAATGTACTCATAAGGTTATTTTCCAATGTAGGGAGTCCAGTTAGAGTGGAAAATATTTCTTTGATTTATGGTCTTCAGATATAGTTCATAAATTAACATTTACATTGGCAGCTTCAATATGTGCCTTTTATATCTGAAGGCTGCAGGTAGCAGAGAGTGACAGGAAGGCATCAGACCAAGATGTGTAAAACATACAGAAACTGTGTTTATTTTCCATGTCTCAACTAAGAAGACATTTCACTATAAGTGTTATACCATGGCTCTTTAAATGCTTTATTATTTCTAGACCTGACTTGGATAGTATTGAAAGCAAGATTTCTGGGTGACAGTAAATGGTGAAGAAAGGTAAATAATGAAGAACAATGCAGTTAGACACAAAAGGTCTTAGATCATTTAAGTAATTGGGCAAAAAGATGACAGATCCAGTTTGGTTCAGATAAATGTAGAATAATGAGTCTACGAAGCAAAGAATATCAAGAGAGAATATGTTAACTAGGAGAATGCCACAGCATACTGACTAGCAAAGAGATCTGGGAGCTAATGAAGAGAAATCTCCTTAATGTTCAGGATATAACTACTCCTGAATGGGTGGAGTCACAAAGAATAAGAAAAGAGTCAAGAACTGTATTTTTCATAGACATAAAACCCTCTTAGGTCATCTCGTCCATCCCCTTGCATCAGCTGAGAGACAATTCTTTCTGCAAAGAACCCTATTATGTTGAATTATGAGGACTGTCAAGGTGATTTATAAGACAGATTTAGTAAGAGTATGAACATTTTTGCTAGCCAACACAAAAAGCTGAAAGTTTTGGATGAGATTCTAACCTCGCTGACACAGATGTAAATAAAGTCACTTGGGCAATTTTGAGCACAATCTCTCACGCTATACAGATGTATATATGCATTTATTTATTCTCAGAAATGGAATTTTACCCCAGGTAACACTATGATTTTAGCTACAGCTGTAGCTGAGACAATACAGAATCTAGCGTAGCTGGATCAGGGACCTGTGAAGCCCAAGATGGCTTAAGACTGGTGATTGGAATCCTCTCCCCTCTCTTGCATGGCTGCTGCACGGTGACTCAGTTCAGATGAGAGAAGGTTATCTGATTTCTCAGCAGACCCACTGATTTCAGAAGATACTACTGGAGAGTGAAGAGTAGAAGTTGACTCTTGCAGTAAGAATATAAATATGAAAAACAAGAATCAAGCCCAAAATTATGAGCTTAAACCCCTGTTTTCAAGTCCCTCTAGAAAGATGCACATCTTCTATTGGTGTGTATTTGACATTAATGTTTTCCAGGTTCTTGAAGTTCCACTCTTGTTTTTGTGCTCTGCTGCTGGAACCTACACTGAAGTCCATATGGGATCCAGAAAAAAAGTTCAAATTCCTTGTCTTATTTGGGAAGTAGAACACCTAGGTTCTGATCTTCCTCCAAGGGCTGGTCATACACTTTAACAGGCACAGAAGAAGTGAGAAGAACCCAGACCTCCTGTTTCCCCATCAGTGCTGCCATGACCAGACTGTAGCTCTCTTGTGCTTCTGCCCAATGAGTCAATGAAGGTTGTGCTCCTTTCTTCTTTTGACATAAAGCGTGGAGACCACCTCCCCAAACCTCCTTCTGAAGCCTAGAGTTACAGATATGGGCGAGATATGTCTTCCTTTGAGGGGAAAACGGATGTCAGCGTCTCTGTTAAATTCCACAGAAATGACAACTGTGAGTAGTAGAATATTGCTCTGAAATAGAGAGAATTTCTTGTTCATGTTTTTCAGAGGATAAACCTGTTGCTTCTTCAGGGAAGGCTGCAGCACAGTCTCACAATCTCCCTGTACAGTTCTTCAAGGACTCAGTCCTGGATCTCAGACGCCTAGGATCCTGCATCACAGGCAGTTATTATGGTGCCTACATCTTTCCATGGAAAAAGCCTGGAATCCATAAGCGAGCTTAGTGCAAAATTAACAAGGTAATCTAATCAGAGTATTGTTATTTTGTTAATTCAGCCTTGGACAAATTTACCTCTAGGTAAACAATATCCTTTTTTCATGTCAATGAGGTATATATTCTACTGCATCATTCACCTCTGTCAGTTCTTATTTTCAAACCTTGCTGGGGGACCAGAAAATGCTTACACCATTAGACATGGGCAATTTAAGAAGCGAACACTCAATTGGAGTTTGAGATGTTAATTAAATGTTGATTTCCTGATCTCTAGTTCCTCTTTTTTTTTTGGTTTTCTGTTGGCATCAGTCTGGGCAGTACTTCTGAGGGGGTAAAGTAGAGGTTCATTGAGGTAGAAATAAATAATGCAGGGTGGGACGGAAGCAGGACTGATGTGCTGCTGGGAGCAAGCTGTGCACATTGCACTACAGTGGGCACTAAACCCTTTGTATAAACGGTCTATTTAATGAGTATTTTCCAAGAGATGTACTGAAGATGTGAGAAGTTCATAAGATTTCCATACCATTCTTGCAAAGGTACATCTGGTTGCATATCATGGTCTGTAAAACCTATACACACAGAAACACAGCATGTATGCAGACACCTTCCCCTTATCTCAGGAGCAGGATACCAATAAATGCATTAAAACTCTCTATATGGCACTCTGGGACATGGTTTAGTGGTGGACTTGGCAGTGCTGGGCTTACTGTTGGACTCAATCTTAAAGGTCTTTTCCAACCTAAATGATTCTATGATTTCTGATAGCTTGGCCTTGAGAGCCTGTAAAATGATTGTGAGATTTTTTTTTTGCCACTTAATTCCTTGTATGTTATTTCTCTAAGGTGTGTTATTTTGGGGGAGACACTAGACAGCTGAAACCCACTGTAGCTTTAATGTTTTGTGGAGAAAAAAATTTCTTTATGATGAGGTACTGACTTTCTGGAACAGTACCAGAATAATGCTTTTTATTTATTGTTCTTATTTTCTTTCAAAGCTGCAGTTACAGTCTATATCTAATATAGCTGGTAACAAGCCTCACTGGCAATTTGTTTTCTTCTGATGCCTTGTTCACAAGGCCTTCAAAAAGTGTGACATCACATTGGCATTCCAACATATAAGTCAAATGGAGTTTGTTGCTCTTTGATCTGCTGTAAGTTCCAAACACCTTTACTTGGTTATCAAATGGATTCCAGTGTTCAGTTACATGATTATCAGATATTCATTTAACCTTTTTGACACATCAAAATGTCAAATGTTTCAAGATGCCTTCCCATTTTGAATACAAAGCTACAGAACTTTCTCTTAAACTCTGATGTGTGTTAACAGCTCTAGGATGCCGTTGCTTTAAAATAAGATGATACTCTGCTTAATACTAATGAACAGCTCATAAAGCCTACCAGCTATATAGATGAAGATAATTACAGTTCCCTCTGATGGGAAATCTCTGACTGTAGCCAAGCACAGAGAGAACAGGATGCTGAAGAATCTTTCTGTTAGGCAGCTAGGGTCCTGGCTTGAAAATTTACCTTTTGTGAAGCATAAAGAGCAAATCCTGACATGGGGTATGAACAGACTATGAACCCTGGGTTTCTGTGGGCAAGGGAGATAACCTGACCTGAGGAGCAAACCTGAGCAATTCTACATGAGGTTGCTGTTAACTGTCTATTTTCTCCATCAATTAACCCCTTCTGCAGTGATGCAGATGGCATTCTCCCTTTTAGAGATGTCCCCACACACATATGATTGCCAAGACATAATGATGTTCATATAGTCATAGAATCATATCCCACCAGCCCAGAGACTGGATTAACGTTAATTTGAGAAATTCCACATTTAAAAGGCACAGTAAGATTCTTTCAAAGATCTGTCTGAAATGTCCCAGTGGGATGATATATTGTACTGAGGGAGAAGGAGCAAAAGAGAATTGAACACAGAGAGATCCACAAGATAATATTTTCTATAGGATCAATGTGTGTCATATAGTACATTTTATTGGAAACAAAAAGCATATCTCTAGCAACTAACTACTAGGGCCAGTTCTGTAGAGGAAAAATGGTGTACTTTCCCTTCAATTTTTCAAGTCAAAAGTAGATATCTTTCCAGAAGACATGGTTTATTTTAAAGAGGAAGGGGGGACTGAATGCAACAGCTGCTGTCTGGAAATCATGAGAGCTGGTTACAGTAGTCCCCTCTCAACTTGAAAACCCTGGATGAAGTCCCAGGGTTTTAGAACAGGAGAGGATGGGATTTTAGCACATCAAGTGATATGCTATCCTGATTGTGCATCCAAAAAATGTATTCATATATCTATATTTTATATTAAATCAAAATTTGAAAGATAGTTAATTTGTTTTATGTCACTCAGAACAGGAAGGAACTCCAGAATCAGCTGCAAAGGGCGAGTCCAACAAGTGTTTTGATGGAAAGGTGTCCAGTAGTATCACAGATGGATGAAGGTAGCAGTTGCTGAAATGCTGGACTTGAGTCAGAAAGGCCAGAAGATACTATCTATAAGCCTTGCTGCTGAACTTTGGTAACAGGATCAGAACAGGACAAGAATTAGTACTGTCATAGAGGAGGAGCAACGTGGGCTGATTTTTGACAGAACGGGCTGAGATCAGCTACACTGCTGCATTTAGTGTCAAAGCACACTTTCTAATCCTGGGACTGTAGTAGGACATATTATCATGGATTGGCATATTTACAGTGATGGAAATTACTACCTAGCCTTGAAGGAAAGCATATAAAATGTAGTGTGTGTGTGTGTGCATAGTGTCTATATATATAAAAAATTTTGGTTGGCATTGACTATGTGGTGTTTTAAAGACTTGAACGTGAAATGCACGTCTATGGAGAATTTGGACAATTGGCATCTGTTTTGTATGACAGCACATGGAGCTGTGATCCAGTTATGGAACTGGAGAGAAGCTACATTCAGCCAAGGGAGATGAGAATTTTCCTACGAGTTCTATTGAGATAACTTGACTGATGGAACCATGCATGCCTCATCTTTGCAATCAATAAAATAGGGACATTGTAGCATGCTTTGGGAATAGAATGAAATCTACAGTAGCCAAAACCTTGATGTCACCGTTAGGAGGCTTAGTATGGGTGTGTGGTCTGTGGCCTTATGGATGAGTAAAGGACACACTCCTTGCCTAAAAAGAGGATTAGAACCTTCTCGTAGCTTTTACTGCTCCAGCAGGACATTGTTATTGGCGAAGCCTCTGATTAAGAAGCAGTGCTTGAGAGATAACAAATTTTCAGTGATTACCATGGGAACCACAAACGATTTCATAAGGGTGGAGAAATTATAAAAAGTTCTAATTGAGAGAGGATGAGGCTTAAAATAGTTTCTATGGAAACCAGAGGTGGCATCCCAAAAAAGTGTGTGTACTAATCTGATTGATAGTCTGATTGGCAGGTAATTGGTTCAATGTTGGAGTGGTAAAAGCCTTGGGTTGTGAGATGAAGTGTCCATCACACAAATATATTAAAACCATCATCTTCTGAAGAGAAGCTGGAGTCTCAAACTCTTTCCCTCCCAGAAGAATATGCTCATCACTCAATAGGTGATTCATTTTCATTCTTGTCTCTCTGCTGAGTGAATCTGGTTTGGTTTGTTCTCTTTTTTTTTTTTTTTTTTTTGGCAATATGGAACAGCTTCAACAGAGGTGATGGATGGAGCTGCTCCCTCACCTTACTCAAAGGGTAGAAGTCATGAGGAGGGTTTTAAGGACAGCTGGAGATAGGGTGCTTTTATGGATAGCAGATGTGGGCTCCTGTGTCCATCTTCTCAGATAGAAAAAAGAAATGAACACAGGCTTCCAGCCTTCAGTAAGCCCTCTGAATAGTTGGATGAGACACTTGCCTGTGTTTTCCAGGACTTCAATTTCTTCTGACTGACTGGCTAATATCCAGCTAAGCTCAGTTCACAGAATTCAGAATTTCTTCAGTACTTTTACTTGTCAGATCACAGTGGAAATCCGAAGGACACAATGTCCTGTTTGACCTGTTAAGGAACCTAAAGGCATACAATAAAGCAGCTAACTTAGTATTTATATCTACCAGAACCAAGTGTTTTTAGGGCAAGTGGAAAACTGTTGTCAAGAGTTCTGGGGAAGACATAGGATGAGCAAATCAAATCTTTGCTCTCTTTTGTGGGCCTGCAGCCCAAATACATTATGATATCCTTCAGCTTGATGCCTGAAGAAGGAAAATAACGTAACACTGTTGTCAGTAAATTAGATAAATAACAGGCCTTTGGCCAGCAGCAAGTTGCTGAAGTCCTCAGCAAAATCTTTGCCAGCTCAGTGGTTTGGCAGACACACACTTTCCTCCTCTGAGCTCACCAAATTCATTTCTCCATTCAGCAGATGTAGACAGAAAAGCTTAGCTTTTTGAAATATGTTATGGATCTGAGGTGTTTTGAAAGAAGATAAGCCTTTCTGCTGAAAGGCTGGTCTTCAATCTCTGTTCATGGGCCTTCCACTGGTACCCATAATCATGATGTGAATGAAGTATTGCAAAAGCAATAGGAGAAAAAGTATCCCTTAACTTAGCTAATGTACATTTATAGAATTTACTTTGCTTATTTTTTGATCACAGAAATACCAGTGCTGGTAATTCCATTCTAGGCTGGAGCCATCTGCAAAATGGTCACACTTCCTGTGATCAGCGGCCAAACTTTTAGGTAAATTTTTGTCCAGAATGGCTACAATGTCATAATCTCTGTATGCTCCAGCATAAATTGGATTTGAAGAACAGTATAACAAAGGTACTTAAGGAGGTCAGAGAGATTTCTTGCTCCACTTTTTGTCTGACCATTTTAGATTCATCTTGGATCAAGCTTCACTCTGTGTTTTTTAGGACAAAGTTTAGGTTAGTCTTATACACGCCCCACCTTTGTAAAACATTGAAATGTCTGGATGGATAATAAGCTTAAGCAGTAACCTTTCAAGGATTCTCTCTTTATAGTATGATAAAAAGATTGCTTTGCATAGACTAAAGGGCTCAGAGAAGTGACGAGGATGGTGGTGACATCTTAGAAGACTCTTAGAATAATGCCACACTAGCAGGCACCATGCAACTGAAAGGGCTCTCAGGTGGTCACCCTGCCTCATGGTTGAGTGAATCCATTGCTGCTTGCACCACACGGTTCCTTTTAACAGCTTTTCACAAAAATGGGGCAGTAAACTAAACAGAGGGACTGAAGAAAATGACAGGAGTTGTAGCTCAGTGCAGGAACACTCAGGGTTCCATCCTCCTGACTCAGCCTGGGTAGTCTTACTGTTGTTTTTTCCTCCCCAAACCTGTACATTTGTGCATTTTTATGTATGTTTTTGTTCCCATTGCCACTGGTGGGCGAGAAGATAAAAGAAACAAACTTGACCCAGACATACTTCTAGTTGGATGCTTGCACATCTGCTGCTTTTCTGATACATTCATGGATGGTGCTGGTCTCTGCTCTGCCTATTATGAACCATGCAAAATATTCCCAGCAACCGAATCATTAATCCATATTTCATTTCATTTTGTTTTAGATCTTGAAATTGCACTTCTCAGAACTGCATGTCTGCATGGGGAAGGTGTGTAATAATCTTATTTATATACATGCTCAATAGAAAGCAATAGTGAAAGTTTCTGGTTTATGCAAGTGAACATTTCTATGTGGGTTTTTCAGGTGGTGCTTCATCCTTTCCAACACAGTGTTTTATATCCCTCTGGAGACTCTCCGATCTTTTCTGTGTAAAAAAAATATGTTCCACTAGCTACAGAACTATCAAAGTTGTGGTGCTTCAAAAAAGGCAGAAATCCTCTAGCATAGAAGACAAAAGACAACATCTACCACCTGTTGCGGGATCAACATGCAAGAATAACTACTGGGTCAAGATCAGGTGAACTAACTGAAGGAACTTTTGTGGGACTTAAATGGGAGATGCTTCTTAAGAGCAAGGTTTTGAGGCTAGAACAATACTTTGCATGAAACAAGACCAACATGTGCTGCTCCATAAGAGTAAAAAATACAAATCAGATGTTGGAAAGAGCAGTTAACAACATAAGAGAGAACTTTGTCATATCTGTGTAACTCCACACTGATCACATCCTGATGACTGTATGGAGAAGCATCTCAAAAAGATGCAGTAGAACTGAAAGGCATGGAAAGGGTGACACTGTCTGAGGGATGATTAAAAGACTAAGATTCTTCTCCCTCAAAACGGCAGAGAAGGAATTTTAAAGAGGCCTTTAAAAACCTGAGCGGTATGGAGGAAATGAAAGAAGACAGTTTTCTTCATGTCCTCTTTCAATACAAGTACGAGGAGATAATAATGAAACTAAAAGTCTGCAGATTGCAAGTCCAGAGCAAACAAGAGGATACAGTCCCTTGTGTAATGTATAATTAGTCTGTGAAATTTCTTCCCATGGGATGCTGTAGATGCTAAAAGTTTACAAGGGTTCGGGAAGTGATTAAGCAGGCTTGTAGAAGAAAATATCTGCTAAGGACTGTTAAATACATAGAAACAATGTCTGGGTCAGGAATTCCTAGAAGACAATTTACGGAAGCTGGGCAAATACCAGCACACGCTGACTCAGTTCTTTGTCTTACTCAGGAATCCACTTCTCGCCAATGTCAGGGATGGCATAATGAGCTGAAGGAAACTTGGGTCTCACATGGAAAAGCTGTTGCCTCATGAAAAACAGTGGATTTTGTGGTGATCTAGCTGTAAGGAAGAGAAGCTGAACATGGAACGTGGAACAGAAGGAACTAACACAGCGCAATGAAGATCTGCTGATGAGAAATGCAGTTCAGGAGCACCAGGTAGGTCTCAGAGCACTGTTTACTTCTGTTTGGGTTCAAAATCATAACTCCAAATGCACTAGGAGCCTTTCAAAATTCTTTGTAACACTGTGAATACACAGTCCAACAGATCAATATTTTGCCACAATTTTTGGAACTCAACTCAAAGCATATTCAAAGAGCCTGATGTTCAGATGGTTGGTAGTTCCCTCCCTGTTCAATAATGTCATGAAGCCCAGGAATAGCCAGGATCCTGTGAGGAAATTAAGTTGAAAAGGGTTCACATCCAGGTGCTGTCCGATCTCTATAGTCAATGAACAAAGTTTCTCGAGTTTCTTATTTTGCTTTTCTGCTCTCTTTTAGATCACAGCGCACCCTTTGTGTCCGAGAGAACAACTCCGCCCAGGGGAGGGCAGAGTAAGAGCGTTTGTAAGATAATCATGGCTTACACAGAACATGGCTTGCACAGAACATGGCTTGCACTGCAGCTGGGGATAATGGTTCATGGAGTATTCCATCCCATCTGCATCATATTCGGTATAAAAGCTGAGGAATCAAAGACTCAGCCCTCTTTCTTCAGTGGCTGTCGTCTGAGGAGGAGGACTCTGTCTGTTCGTCTGCCTTTGATCCCAATCCGTGCATTCCAAAATCCAGATCCGGAATCCAGATCCCATCTGCCTCTGAGTCCAGTCTGGGACTTCCCGAGTGCCTGCTAGTGATGTGATTGTCATCCTGGGAGCTTGGTAAGGGGTTTGCATATATTGCTTATATGTCATTATTTTCTTATTAATAATGTTATCTTTTCTTTTTATTACTTTATTATTAATATTTCATTAAAGTAGTTTATTTCTTTTTCAGTCCATAAGCGCCCTCTCTCTCATTCTTGCTCCCTTCTCTGAATGACAGATGTCTCTCTCTGAAAGGACAGAAGTTAAAGAGAGCATCTCTCATTCATTTATTGGCCATGACAAGGTGCTTTTAAAATACAAACCCAGCCTTTTTTATAGTTTTGGTCTGAACGTAGTTGTCATTTAGGCCTTATGAAGCCATTATAGATATTTGTGCAGATTTGAAAAGAATGTAGTTTTTATTTAAAAAAAAAAAACAACACAAAAAAATACACAAAAAAGGAGGAACGTGTGTTCACCATAAAAAAGATCATAAGTCAAACTTTAAATTAAACAGTGCCAGTTCTATTTGCAGACATGCCAAGATTTACATGAAAATGAAGTCGACGTGCATGTTCCTGAAGATTGGTACAGTGATTTGCTTGCAGAGTTTGCAAATACAATGATTTGCTCATTTGTTGAGTGACAGTTAATATAGTAGCCTAGCTAATCTATTAGCCTTTCTTCCTCCGAGCTGTGAGGTAAGGTAACATTAATGGAGTATAGAGAACAAGCAGAGTTGAGAGAGTAATGATTTCTCTGATAAATATTACCTTTCTTTTTTTGCTTTTGTTCACAAACTTTTCATGAATAGTCTATGAGTGGAATTCTGCGCTGAGGAATTTCTGCCACTGTGTCTCCATCTATCATGAATTTTTTTCTGTGAATGTATGATTGACAAAGGTCAAGCAGCTTTGATTACACACATGTTACATGGATTGTTTCTTTTCCATCACTGGATGACAGGAAATCTCAGAGTAAAGCCTTCTGGGAAAACAGCTGGAAAAAAATTTCTCAGTCCGCCCACTGGTAGTAACTGCCCACAGTTACATTTTGCCGTTGTTTTAAGGTTTTCAAAGCCCATTATGTGTTACCTTCCAAAACCTGTCATTCACAAAGAACCTGGTGCCTCTTCAACTCAAAAGCTGGAGAAACTCATGAGCTTAAGTATAGAAGCCTTCAGTTCCATCTTTCATGCCATTTAAAATGAAGAGTATTACTATTTGTCTAGGCAATCTAGACAATGAAATTGTCTTACAAAGATATTTTAGAATCAGGGATTACTAAAGATTAGGAAGGACATCTGAAGGTCTCCAGTTCAATGTCCTACTCAAAGAAAAGCTTTGGGACAGGTTGCTTGAGGTCCCCTCCAGCTGAGTTAAGTACATCTGGGATGTAGATACCATAGCCTTTTGGGTAATCTGTCCCAGTCCTTAGCTATCCTCGTTGTGAAAAATGTTTCCTTGCAAATAGCTGATATTTCCCTCACTGCAACCTGTGTCCATTGCTTCTTATCTTTTCACTGTGCACGCCTGAGAAGAATCTGGCTCCATCGTTTCTAGAAGCACCCACTAGATAGTTAATAAAGTCTTCAGTTTTAATAAGGGCAAATATAAAACACTGGAAGTGTATAAGATTATGTCCAAAGGTGAGCTTCTTATAAAATTAATAATTGGGATATTATCCTTGCCTCTAATGGCAAAATTCATCAGCACAGATGTCAATGAGACAGAACACATGAAAACATAAAAGTAAAGAAAGGAAACAGAGACATATTTAATGAATAGAATAGCTTCTATGTCTGTAATGTTTTTCATTACAGCAAAGCTCTCCTTCTCCCCTCCAAAACACCCAGCCCTCACCCTGACTGCCACCCTGTGTGTGTGTGCAGTGCTCACATGACCTGTCTCAAATACACATGATTTTCTGCAATCTGAAAATAGTTTTATGGCATTAAGAGAGTCCCACATAGAACACCAAAGGAAAGGAAGAAAAAAAACCCCACCATGTCCCACTGAAACTGCAGTGCATTTGTTCTGTGGGCAGTAAATCTGCTCCATAGGCCATGCCATATGAAATGTAATAGCAGGATAAATTCAGAGTGGTTTATACCAATCACTGTAATGATTGTAATTGCCAAGGAGGATTTTTCAGATGACATTAGCATAGGCATTGGGAATATACAGTTACAGTACTGTGAGCTCTAATGGTACCCGTGTTGCAGAGCCCCTGATTTTTACACACTGCCTACTTGCTGATGCTGGAGTCCTGAGGGATAAGGTTTACTAATGTGGCTGAAGGATGCAGTCAGGGCATGTGGGAGGAGGTTTTCCAATGCCTGAATGCAGTATGAACACCAAGTTTAGCTGTCCAAGGGACTTCTCAGCTCTCTGTCCCAGCTCCCTGTTCCCACAGCAAGATTTCAGTATGGTGATTAATATTCAGATTTCTCTGTGTGAAACTTGCTTTATTCTTCATGGGGCACACTTAGAAAAGAATACCAGATCCATCCCTCAGAAGGCAAGCTTGGTTCAGTTATTGTTATCGGTACTGAGTGGTTCATTTCTGAAAAGACAGAGAATATATCAAGTGGTTCACTTTTGCAAAGGCAAAGAATAAAACAACTGTTAAATACCAAAGCCCTTATTCTCCTGTGTGTGCTAACCTAGCCCTTCAAGGAAATTGTCGGCACATGTGTGTCTCTAGTCAGACCCATTCTCATTACAGTACAGCTGGTTTAGTGCCTTTCCATAACCCTCATGGATCTCTCCTAGGCACCGAGTCAGTAATTTTAAATGAACTGCTCTATCCAGCTCTCATATTAGGGGTCTTGTAGTAGCTCACACAGGGAAGAAGGAGGTCACAGGCAGAGCAGTTCTGCTTGCTAGCTATTCATGGCCAGTGGGATGTCTAGTGACAACCTTGAGTCTGCTTTAACCAATGCCAGGAGCAGACAAAGGGCCACCCCTAGGACCAGGAGGGCATCCTTTTCCAGCCCTCCTGGTCCTAGAGGTCCTTGTGTCAAATGATTTCAGTTGGGTACAGAGCTAACTGGTATCTATTCCACCCGATGCTGGCTGTGAACTTTCATTGCACTCTATGCTGATGTTAAATTATACTAAAAGAGGGGTTCTTTTTGCAGTCTGGCCGTTGACTTCCATGAAATAGCTAATTTGATCATTTTAATTATGAGTTGAGGCAAAGCAAGAGCATAAATGTTAAAATATCATTTCATGCCAGTAGAGAGAAAAGTTGACATTTACCTAAACCAAAGACTAGATTGCTGAGAATGAAGGAGAGAGATAATGAGCAGGTGCAAAGGAAAATAGGAATGAAAAGGTGAGACAATCTGAAAAGTGACAAAAGACTAGAAGGACATGACCTGGAGCCAGAGATTGCTGGAAAAGCCTTCAGGCGGGGAGAAGATGAGAAGTTTTGTGAAAAGATTTCATGTGCTGCTTTAGTTAGGGGGAAAGAGTCTCAGTGCTGGAAAATGGAACTTCTGTTTCCTGCAGTTCTGAAACAAAGCATTGGATATCACACACACATACGATAATATATCTGGATTCTTTTCTGAATGGAATTATTTCTGCATTTGTAAAGCTAAATTTGATCAAATTGCCACAGGAAGAGAAGCAGGCAAACAGACTGACTTTTTTTTTGTTTTAATAAATTAAGCCATTCTTTCATTGCGAGAGGCCAACAACTGCAACAGGCTAACAACAATGTTAACAGAAAACAGGTTTCTAAGAAAGAAAGAAAAATCAGGTTACACAATCCTTTTGATACCAGAAACTGAGCAGAATTACCAAAGCAATTCCAAACCATTCTGGCACCAAAGCACCTCCTCCTACACAACCTGAGTTCTTCTTTTGCTTTAGCCATTGATTAGGTGTGTGGACCTCACATGAATCATCTAAATTCCCCAAGTGAACTCATGGCACTGCTCAAATCAATGAGATTTTTACAATTGGTGTCGCTGGGGGTCAAAATGCTGGTGTGCAGTTTTGAAAAGGGGGTGTAAGAATATTTACTGCCTTTACAGGGCTGTTAGTCACTCACTGGTGTTCATTTAGCACTTGGATGGACAAGGCTGGCTATGTTTGAAAGTTGATCAACTCCTGCTTTATGTACCTTATGCTTGAGCCAGATTTACCAAGCTTTCTTTCCAAAGCATTTTTTTCTTTATCAGGAAGAAAATCTGTGACATGAATCATTGCAGTGAACTGTGTCAACACATTTGCCCAAAATCACCTTATGTCCTGGGGTCCAATATCCTTGTTTCCAACTTTACCTGAGTCTGGGAAACTTGTTGTTAATCAGTATCCTCACCAGGATCCTGAATGATATCTGATGGAAATATGGAGATGGAGAAAAGTTTCTTTATAAAGTCACTTCTTATGAGAACACATTTCCTCACAAAAGGAAATTCCCTGTTTCTCATAAATTTATTACCAATACTGTAAAAAGAAAATCTTTGCCTCACATTAAAAATTTTTGTTCTTACCAATCCAGTAGAGAGAAAATCCCTGAGATCTTACAGTCTAGAAGAGTGCTTTGATCTTATATTAAAGATATATAATATCTGACAATTTTAGTGGTTTATTGTCTGTGTAATTGGATGCAATGAATGTATTTGGGCAAATTCTCTGCAGGTGTAAATCGACATCATTGGCAGATTTGAACTATGCTTTTCCCCCAGTTTCTGTCAGCTAAAAATTTCAATGTGGCTTTGAGATTATTGTGTAGTGGTTGGAAATCTCATGTGTGTGGGCCTGGCCAGGGAGCAGTCACAGGGAAATCTAGTCCCCATAGGTACTAGGGGAGGCAGATTTGGCTCCTGTTAATAGCCTTTGTGTTCACATTGCTTTTGATTGATGTTTCTGATCTGCACAGATTTCTTGTGAGCTCCCAGTCAATGCTGTAATTTCTCTAAGATGCAGTTCTCTCTCTGTAAGATGAGGATAGTAATTCCGCACTAATTTCTCCTCACTCAAGTGATGCAAGGAGAAATCCATTAATGCAAAGCATTTAGGTAATAGAGTAATGGTGGCTATGAGCATCACAAATACCTGGGTCTAGTCCTGCAGAAGGATGCACTCTTATATTTATATGGAGATAAGAGCCTTGTTTTTCTATCACCTACCGAACCATTTGATGTTCTGTGTTGCAAAAGCACAAGTCAAGGAAATAAATATCCTAATTGCAGTTCCAGCAAAGAATTGTGTGGGAATAAAAAAAAAATGGGAAATTATAAAGTGTTGTTTTAACTTCTGCTGTCATTTGCTCTGCCAAGCTATGGGAAGGTTTTGAAAAATAAAAGTGCTATTTTATAGTTCTTGCTCTCCCTCTGTAATCAAACCCTCTCCTTTGCTCTCAAGCAGCATGACAGCGTAGTGACCCTACATGGAATTAAATTCTCCCTCCTTCCTCAGGTCCCTCAGACTCTGCTCCAGGTCAAGCCTGGAGTTCCTGTTGTATTCTTTAACCACACAAGTTATGCTAGGATGGATTTAACGACATATTCATAATTAATTCATTGGGCTAAATCCTAGATGTTTTTTCATTCATTTTCAGACTCTGCTCGTGCAAGCTCCCGGTGAAACCAGTCATTTCCACCAAACACAGACTTTGATTTACTTAACCTCAAGACACACAGAGAATCAAATCCTGAGTAAGGTTTGGCATCGGGTTGTAAGTTCTTCTTTCCATATGTGAAGAACTGTGGCTGAGAGGAATGCAGAGTTGCACCATGCCATGGAGTCACCCTGTGAAGAGCCAGGAACACAGACCTACGGTGGCATCCCAGGAAGGTTGTCTGGAGCTTTCGGCTTCTGTCATGGCACAAGTGATTTTTACTGAGGACTTGCATGAGCTGGTGGCATCGAGGGTCAGCAGGAAAACTGAATCCAGGAAAATGAGAGGTATGGAAATAGGCATGGAGTCAGGAGAGGAAGAGCAAGATAAACAGAACACAAGGGCCAGAGTAACTGCAAGGTGGGTGTAGAAGTTGGATGATGGCAGAGAATGTGATAACAGATGAGGTTGCTATAAGAAGCCTCAACTATTAGTAGTATATCAGTCTTCTGTTTTGCTTACCAGTGTGCTGGAAAATGTGATGAATTCAGTCTTGTGTAGCTTGTGAGAAGGCAGCTCTACATACATTTGAAATGCAGGAGATGAGGTGATCTGGAGTGGATTTCAGACCCTGTTTTATCTTGCACACCTGACATTTACCATTGAAGGAAGCCTGCAGCAGGAAATGGAGTGTGGTTTATTTCACGACATTTATATGAAAAATATTCAGTCATATGGCCGGCTGTTCATACAGTCACTAAGAGGATGAGATTGATGGTAAGTGGTCTTACGAAGTTATCGAGCAATTTTATTTTCAGTGCTCAGATTTCTGCCTTTTCAGTCTGCCCAAAACAGACCTTTTCAGGACTTTTCAATCTGCCCTGCAGGGACTTTTCAATTTGCCGGAAATCATTGTCCTTGCCAAGACATGATCTTCAGGGAAAACCAAAAAGTCTCAAGCCCCTCCTTCCCCATCTCCTTTGCCTGACTCAGCAGACCAGAAATACCATTTGCCATTTTCTCGGAGACTTTTGAGCTGTAACTCTTGCCTGTTATTTAACGTGGCTTTAGGGCAGGTTCAGTGAGGAAGAGCTCAGCAGTGCCCCGAGCACATGTGCTGTAGAACCAGAGCCATCTCCAGCCACGCTACTTGGCCAACGCCAACCACAAGCTCTTTGCTGGCCGAGCGACATTGCCTGGGGGGTATGAGGAGGTGTGAACCGTGACTGTCTAGCTGTGCTGGCACCAAGTCTTAAAAGCAATGCAGTTACAGAGCTAAAGCTGTGTGCTGTAATCAGGCAGCTTGCTTTGCTGATGGGGAGAAGCTACTAAGTTTGTGCAAAGCTCTGCTTTGCAGGCAGGCATCTGTGGATACTTGCAAAAATGTTTTGCCACAATAGTTTAGCAGCAAGGAAATGTAGCTACTGTAGACACAAATTTATTCCTTGGGGAAAGTTTATTTAGGCAGCAAATTTCCCTCTTGAATGGTGTATCCTAAGCAGTCTTTTCGGGACAATGGAGGGAAGAATAGTTTGGGAGGTGCATTAGGATGAATATATCCCTCAGCTATCAGCACACACAAAGATTCTCTATCTGCACTCAGGGAAGCTGGGATCAGAAAACTGAGGAGCTGGTGGCGCCCTGGCTCTTTTTTAGCTCACATCATCAGCTTGACATGCAAGCACAGGCAAAAGTCTCTGCAGTGTTACGTCCATGTAAGAAAAAAAAGAAAAAAAAATAGCCTTAGCAGGAGATGCACTTAGAAATCTTCAAGGCAAGATGCCTGTTGGAAACATAGTTCAGGTCTGAGAGCCCTTTACTCTGCCAGTACAGTGGTAACTTCACTGAATGTAATGTGTCTTTTCCAAGAATATTCTAGATTTTGAACACTGCATGACAGACTATCTCCCCCCCCCGGGGAAATTACAATGCAGGTGCTATCAGTTTCCTCCTTTACTTTGTTGCCTGCAAGAAAAAAGATGCCAAGAGTATTCAGCCAGAATCACCAGATATCTGGAAAAGATGCAGATGCAGCTGAAGTGGACATTGATAAATATTTTCTGTAGTTTTCTGAATGCAATATTTTCCTGCCATGTGACAAATGGCCACTTACATAACCCCTCTCCCTCCTAGCCCCTCATCCCCAACTACTAATTTCTCTATCCAGTTTCTTCCTCAGTCTCCCCACACCTTCTTTCCAGTCTTATTTCCTCCCCATCTGGGTCAGATCCCTTGCATGATGGTTAACCATCACCGTCTCTTCACTCTCTTCATGCATTCTGCCCCTACCACTGATTTATTCTGTCTTGCATCTGTGAGCCATCAGTGGCAACCATCCCTAGTCTTGGATGGTCCTTCAAGAGGACCTTATTGAACCTGCTGAGCAGTTGAGCATCTCTAAACCTACTAGAATTAAATGGAGTGTGGATTGTTGAGTAAAGCCATGGGTCTTGGAGTGATTAGATGCAACACTATGCAGGTATAAAGGAAGGAGAACCATGGCAATGTGAGCTCATCCTTTTTGGTAGCCAAGAGAGAAAAAAATGCAGAAATTCTCACTCTGTTTACGTATTATTATAAACTTACTCACTCAGTTAGACTGGCCTGTACTGAGCATCCACAAGGCAGGAATGCTGTCCCAAAGCCCTGCTGTATGATAGTTAGGATATGGCATTTGGTTCATGCTCTGCCACTAATTCATTTGTTGGGCTTGTAACTGTTATAACAATGCTGTGCTTCAGAGCAACCATCTGCAAACCGAGTAGAGCACTTACTGAATCACAGGCATGTTGTGAGGCTTCATCAATCAACTGTGGTTTTAAAAGGACTCTCAACTCCTGCCCCAAAAGTGTAAATCATCATAATTCATGTCCTCGTTAGAATTTTTTATACAGGTCTTTGTCCTAGTCTTTTCTCATAACATATCTACACCAGGTCAATTCTCAGTGGGCTACTCCTGATTTAAAAGTGTGTAACAGAGCTGAGAATCAAATCCCTCATCTTCAGCCAAAGGAAGGCTCTTAGTACTGTAGCCACTTATGCACCCTCGAAAATGGAAGCTATTTAAAAGCCTTATTTGACTTCAACAGCAGGAAAACATGCACCTCCCTTTCCTCAGCATCAATCCTTTTTAAAGCATATTGTGTGTTTACAAGCTGTCTCGAGCACTGAAATTGATTTTAGAGCTGGGCAGTTATTAAAGGTTCATTTTCCCTCCCTCCTCCAGTTTCAAAATAAGTGATAATATGAGGTGGTGGGAAATTCTCTCCATGAAATGGTACTGTCTTTGCCCTGACTCTCTGAGTTTCTCGGGAAAGGTTTTCACTAAAGTATATATCCTGCTTGATCTCTATGAGTAAAACTATAATCTTCCTTTCAAAGAAACAGTTTAGCCTTGTGTGTATATACAGGTTGGAATTTATTTTGGAAAATTGCTGTAAGAGACTCTGGCACAGCTAAATGTAATTGAATTAGCTGGGGTTTAAGCTACTACTATGCTCTTACTTCCATTCCAACACAGTCAGATATGGTAACAACAATATTTAGCATCTATTTCTTAATTACTGGTTAGTCCAGCTGCTGCCTGAACTTGGAGAGATAAAGCTGACATTCCCAGCATGTCTATGGAGAAGAGGGAAGATGTCATTCTTCCACTTGCTCTACAACAGATGGGCTTGCTTGGCCCTAGTGTGTCCTAGTAGACTCCAAAGTTGCACCCACAATTGGAGCATTTGGGGAGGACATTGGATTATTCAGTTCTTGGACCACTAAGACAGGTTTGCAAGAGATGGAAGTGGAGGCACCCCACAGGATGTCCATCTTCACTTACAAAAGATCCAGACTAAGGCTGCTGCTGGGTACCCCACCTGCCATAGGATTTCTCTATGGCTTTGGTAAATCTCTCTGTTCCCTAACTGTATATACAGGAGGAAAATGGTGACTGGAAAAAACTTTTCCATTACTGGGAGTGGGTCAGGTCATAAATGATGAGAAGCCAGAAATAAGTGTTAGAACAAAATGCACACTGAAAACTACAGAGTCACTGAAGGGTGAGTGTGTTCATGTGTCCTCAAACAGGAGAAAAATAGGAGGAGGTGTGGAAGAGCCCACTCAATCTCTTCCACATAAAAATGATGTATATATATCAACCGTTTACTCAAAGGAGACAAAAGCTAGGTCCTGCTGCTCAAGCAGTCAAACCAGAGAAGCCAGTAAGGTAAATTATTCATCCTTATTTTAAATATTCCAAGTGATATGGAATCTTTTCGTCTGGACAAGACATTTCCACAGCAAATATTAATGATAGCTCCTATTTTCCCTTTACAGTGGCATTCCATTAGTAGCTTATTGCCCTAGCCAGGAAGCCCCTGTCCCAAAGAAATTAATTTCCTCATTCAGTGGTGATTTTACCACAATGCAAATTCCCACAAATTCATTCAGAAGTTGTTGCATCAAATTATAGTAGCCATTGCTACAGAAAGGAAGGCTGTTCCAGTAGAGGAATCTTCCTTTCTACTTTGCCAGGGTTCTCCTTCAAGACTTATTCAGTGCCAGTTTTGGTACACAAGGTAGTCATCTAAAGTATGTATCAAATATTACATTGAGGCTTCAGCTGCAGTAAATGCAGAAGTGACAGTCACACTGGGAGCATTTGGTGATCTACAAATAGATCTGGAAGACACATTGGCTGAGGAAACTTAGGCGGAGTCACTTCAGTAACAAATGCTTCAATAATCAACACCTTTGCTGTATTAATTTCTCCAAAGCAGCCTGTTCCTCTATAGTGTGCCTACAAGATGTGCATACATTACCACCAGTGACTGATGCTGTCCCCTCAGCTGCTCATGTTTAATGAAAGCTTTGTGCCTATATATAAATTCTGTGTTTGAGTGAAGCGTCTTCCAAATCCTTCACAGCCATTCTGGAAGAGACCTTTGGCTTGTTTGTGAACTCACCCTTTCCGCCATGCACCAGCTCTGCAGAATAAAAATGATATATGAATATAAAAATAGAACAGAAGAGACTATTTAGGTTGGACCAGATGCTCACACTCCTGCCATCTAGGTTGAGTTAATATTAGCGAATTCCTTGCAAAAAGAAAGGAGTGTGGGGAAAAATACGAAGCGTAGGTCTGATCCTGTTCTTTTTTTCTCCCATGTGTGAACTTGCTTCACACACGCACCCTCTCCCTAAGTCAATGAGACTCTTCGTGCATGTTTTCTGTCACTGCTGATTACTTTCAAGAGGATTGTCATGTTGCAGGCGCAGGGGGAAGGAGGCAAGAATTAAAGCACCAGTCCCCTGTTCTACCTCCTTCTGCATAAACACCGCTTGAGGAAGGGAACTGGTGAATCATTTGAGACCTGTCTGAGCGTATCCAATAGAGGTTGCACTCCTTTGAACATCAATGGGAAAAAGGTACAAAGAATAAAACGAGAGCTGCACAGGGAAGGTTCCCTCCTCCATCATTTTCCCCAGCTACTGCTCTAAGGACACGGGTGTATTCACCTAGTGACCCCAGCTCAGCTTCCTCCCTCAATCTGCCAAATAAATCCATGGTCCACGAACACTTCAGTGACTGTGCAAATGCCCACAGCTGGCAGAAGCAGAAGACAAGAGAGTATGTAGAGCTAAAGGGAATTTGACTCCTCACAATCCAGTTTCTAATGCTCGTTGCAATATTTATTGCATTTTTGGTAACAGCCTCATCGAAAGGCAACCAGAGCTGATGATAGATACAGCTATGACAGGCATCACCGAGCCATTTCCCACTTGGTAAAATGGCAATGTTTAGCTCGGTGCTGCAGTCACTTTGTGAAGGACAGCCTTTATTCATCGTTGTATCATTTTATGAATGAGGTTTTGCAGCTTGCAGGGAAGAATTATAATAGGGGGTCTCTGGTGAGCTATTCTTAATCACTGAAATTGCAGTGTTTGTCTTACGTATCCCTGATCTTGCTGGGTGTTGCAATTGCTAAAGGTCTGAAGCACTTCTCTCATATATTCAGTGTGGCAACCACCATTCCCCACGTGTGGCTACTTTCTACCAGTAATTGTCACACAGAGCTGTCACTCTGTTACTCCCCTACATGGGGACAGTAGCTAAAAATGAGGTTTCTTCCACTTCCAAAGCTCTACCAAACCATGAGTGGCATGGAGAAATCACACAGCTTGCTCTCTCTTCTGCATAAGGGCAAGGGAACATTGAAGGAAGCCTGGTCTGAACAAACAAAAGGAAATATTCTTCCTGCTCTGAATAGAGCTGATCTGCTGAACACCTCCTGAGCAGAAGATGAGGATTTTTGCTGAGGATACAAAAGTTTTAGCTGTATTCAGGAATGCCTGAATTCATAAACTCAGGATAAATGCCTGGGAGAAGGATCCATCATGGATCACTAAATAGAGCAACTAGTTGAGGCTCAGAAAATCTCCTAAATTAAAATAGTCTGAGGTTACAAGAATATTTAAGGAGGTGAAAAGAATCAAATACACTTGTTCTCTTCACATTTCTCCCTACATGTCTGCTACAGCCTGTGTGAAAGAGAGACTTCTGGGCTAAATGAACCGTGACCCTGAATGGGAGCTGCCATTTTGACCATCTTCCTGACACTGTTTCAAGAGAAAGAAAATGATTTCTTGATAACCTGTATAGAAAAACAAATAGGTTAGAACTTTTTCTTTCAAGTTTTGATCATGATTTTTGGTTATTTTTCTGGTTTGGGGGCTTTTTTTCCATATCCAATTTGATGTAACTCCTGTGGTTCAGCTGAAAGATGGCTCATGGATTGGTGGCTCTCGGCCCCTTCTTGCAGAGAGGGAGAGACATTAGATTTCTCTCAAGGAGCATCACTGGCAGGTCAACAGGAGGAACTGGAAAGGACCACAAAATCAATTCAGATGCCTGTTGCCCTTGCAGCTACCTCTTCCTTTGTTGCAGAGTAAACTCTGCCAAAACAGGAGAGCTGCTGTAAATGTGACAGCACCCACACACCTTTAATGTGGGAGACTTCTAACTCTTGTTGGCTTCTTGTAGAGGCAGTAGGTGAAATGTTGGGTTAGCACAGCTGTCAGCAGCCAGGGCAACCACTGCACAGCTCAGGGCTATCTTCCAGCCTGCTTGCTCTCCTTCAAGTTAGACTAAATCAAGAGGAACTAAGATACGTGTTGACACTTTGAGTTAACCTTCCTTTTAGTGACTAATCAAGGTTTCCTCCTTCAGTAGCTCCTTCTATGTCTGTGCAGGTCTGCACTCAGTCATTCTTCCACAGAACAAATGACTTTTTATTTTAACTTATGGAGAAAACTTTTGGCCAGGAAAGATCTCTTTAGCCATTTCCATCTATATTAAAGAGAGAAAAGCTCTTCACTCATGCCTTACCCCTTAAATCCTTTCAATGCCAGCTTTAGAGGTATTTTCAAAATTCTTCATCTTTACAGTTTCCTTTTTTTTTCAGTCATGACGTACGCACCTGGGTCCCAATCCTGCACTCAGGCTACCAACAAACTTTCTGTTCCAGGTTGTATGTGTCTCTGCCTCACTCAGGTGATGCCAGCTCAGCCTGGCACTCTGGTAGAGTCCGTGAGCTGAACCATTGATCATCCTGTCCAATGCCAGTCCTTCTCCCTGAAGTTTTCTTACTGCTCCTCTGTAGATGGAAGGATTGAAGGAAATTCCTCTTTGGACGTTATTTGCTCTGTCGTTCAAAGTATGGACTCCTGCTGGTGAATCTGATTGAGCAAAGACTGGTCCTCAGAGAGGTGAATACTTTCTTGGCAACAAGGTCAGCAAAAAAAGAAAATCACGAATTCTTCTGGGCACAAATAGATGTTTAAAAAGTGACCGCGACTTTTCTCTAAGCAGTGTTGAAATCTTTGCAACAGAGCTACAAATATTTCCCGTTCCACAACCGCAGCAAAACGCTAATACTTAGATATTTCTTCAGAAAGCACTACGCTGATCTGCAGCTTGACACTGCAGCCTGATCGGAAGAAGGCTGTGAGCTCACGGCCGTGCCTGCACCCTCCACGACTGTCACACTACTCTGTGCCCTGAAGTCCCACGGAGACCTCGTCCCTTCCCAGCTGCTCACAGACTCCTCTTCGACCCCACGCTAACCAATACTTTCCAGGTAAAGGTTAATTACTCCAGGGGACATTTCCACCCAAGCTGTTGCCCGCAGGTTGCAATCCCTGCCTGAGTGCTATTTTTAGACCAGCTCCTTCGTTGCTATTGATCCCAGTCACCCTCTGTTAATTAGATACACACAACACACACAGCATTTGCAACTCATTTATCAATTCCGTTCAGCACCTCCCTCCCCTGAGATGTAATTTGGAGCCCTCCTTGAATCATGCTATTGATCTTTCCCAGCAACTTTGCTATACGATTCTCTGTGTTGCAAACTATTTATAGATTATTCTTTTTCTCCTGCTCTCCCTTGGGGAATCAGAAATGGGCAACAGTAATCAGACTTCTATTTTTAAGGAGTTGATTGAAACCAGGTATTTCCTCTTTTCCCCTTCTTTCTCCCCCTTCCACCCTGTGGGTGTCCTGTACAAGCTTCCTTTAGCAGGTGAGATTCTGGCAATGCTCAGGCAACATGATGTAGAATTTGCCCTGTGTGAAATCTTATTTGTTGAACTGATGAGACAAATTCCTCCTCCTCCCTGTGTCCAAGAGTTTCATAAAGGGCTTTGTCTGCTCAGTTGGCGGTGCACCTTTCAGAAGGCTTCAGTCTTGGAGCTTTCTGAGCCCACGTTTGACTCATTTGCAAGTCATGGGGTTCCAATTGCCTTCTTCTATCTCAGAAAGGGTATGTGAAGGCCTTAGACAATGTGTTGCCAGGAATGAGATAGATGCAGTTGCTTTTAGGGATGGAGTATGACAGTAACAAGCCCTGGGGTCCTAAGACCTAACATGAGGGAACATCACCTGTGGCTCAGAGAAGCCAGAAGCAGTTCGGTCTTTGTTGAGTAAGGTTGAAACTCAGGTCTAACGCAGGAAGGGGCCTACAGTGACCATGGCCAAGGTGACACCAGAAGGGACAGCCTCATCTCCGGGTGTACGTGAAAGCAGCCCCAAGCTTCTGTGGTAACACCTGCTGCTGAGAATCTGATGGTGAAGTGAGAGAGAGGCGTGAAGTCACAGGTTGACAGTGGGCCTGGGGCAGCTGTGGGGATTGTGCACAGCCCACCCCCAGCAACATGGTGGCTCAGGAGCCATGGGACTGGGTGGTGTGGAGCAGGGCTGGCTCCTTAGAGCCACAGGCAGTGTGGCAGTGGGTGTGCATGGGCCTGAGGAACGTGGACCTGTGCTTGGGGAGGCTGTGCTGTGACCGGGCAAGGGGTTGTGTGGTGTGCATGGGATGGGGACAGTGTGGGGTTGTGCAGTTGGTGGTTGGGGTGGAGGGTGGGTGTTGCTGTGGTGTGTGTGATGCTGTTGTGCAGTTGGCTGGGGTGTGGAGGGTTGTGTGTGGTGTGTGAGGGGCTGTGTGTGTGTATGATGTGTAATGGTGGTGTGGGGAGCTGTGTGTGCATGGAGCAGTGAGGGCATGACATGGAGCTGTGTCTGTGTATGTGTGTATGTGTGTGGTGACCGTGGCACATGGAGCTCTGTGTGTGTAGAGCTCTGTGTGTGTGTGTGTCACTATGGGGCTGTGTGTGTGGGGGGGACAGTGGTGTGGGGGGGCTGTGTACGGGTGTGAGGGGGCTTTGTGTGTGTGCAAGGCTGTGGTGTGCAGAGCTGTGGTTGTGCGGGGCTTTGTGTCGGGGGGGGACAGTGGTGTGTGGGGCTGCGGGGTGTGGGGGAGGCAATGGTGTGGGGGGGAGGTGTGTGCGGGGGGGTCAGTGGTGTGTGTAGCTGAGGGGGGGGTGTGTGTGAGGCTGCGGGGTGTGTGTAGCTGCAGGGTGTGTAAGGCTGTGTGTGTAGCTGCGGGGTGTGCAGGGCTGTGTGTGTAGCTGCGGGGTGTGCAGGGCTGTGTGTGTAGCTGCGGTGGGTGTGTGGAGGGCAGTGGTGTGTGTAGCTATGGTGCAGGGGGTCTTGTGTGTGTGTGATGTTCTGGTGTGTGTGGCTAGAAGTGTACGGCTCTGTGTGTGTGTGTACCTGGGGTGTGTGTATCTACGGTGCGTGAGCCAGATCTCAGCGCGGGGCCGGGGCTCCCGCAGCGATGCGGGAGCTTCACCCGCCCCGGCAGCTCCCTCCGTCCCACCGGCCCCGTTCCCTCCCGCCCCGGCCCTTACCCGCCGCTCGGCTCGGGGGCAGCAACGGCCCGGGCTGTCCCCGGGGGAGCTCCGCCAGCCCGCCCCGCAGCCAGCCCGCCCCGCAGCCAGCTCGCCGCGCCGCCGCCGGGCGTGGCCAAGCCCGGGGGAGCCCCCGCGGCATCTCCCGGGCAGGGCGGCGGCGCGGAGGGGGTTAACCCGCACCCCGCGGCGGACCGGGGCGAGCTCCCGCCTCCCGTACCGCGCCGGAGCGCACACACACACACACACTCACACACACACACACACACACACTCACTCACACTCACACACGGACGCGCAGGCGATGGCTGAGGGGCGCGGGCTCGATTTTCCCCGAGATGATGTCAAGAGCTTGGGAGAAGGAGGAGGAGGAGGAGGAGGACGGTTGCTCTTTTTCTTAACGGCTTTGTTCTAAAATCATCCTAAATAAAGCAGCCCCAGCCCCGAGCGCCGGGGAAGCAGCCGTGAAAGTAGCGCTTTTTTTTTTTTTTTTCTTTTCCCTAGTATTATTTTTTTTTAATTTTATTTTTCTCCTCATCTCCGGCTTTGTGTCCGCCTGGGGCCGAGCCCCCTTTCCCCACCCGTTCTCTTCCCCTCCCACCCCGGGGGAAGCCGCCGGCTTTTTTTTCCGCTCCCTCCCGCCAGCCCGAGGCCGGAGCCGGTCCCCGCCGCCGCCGCCGCCATCCCCGGGGCAGGTGCTCCGCCGGCTGCCGCCCGCTCCCTCCGGCCGCCTCCTCGCTGCCCTCCCGCCTCCCCCGGCCGGGGCGGCTCCTCGCCGCCCCTCTCCGCCGGCTTCCTCGCCGCCAGGGCTACGCCGGTAGCCCGGCTCCCTCTCCTCCCGCCGGACCGGCGGCGCGGCCCGCCGTTCCCGGGGATGCTGCCCTCAACTCCCCGCCCGCCGCCTGACACCGCCGCCGCCGCCGCCCTCCTCGCCGCACCGGACGCCCTTCCGCGGCCACCTGCAGCAGCCCGACTCCCCGCCGCCCGCCTCGCACCGCGGCGGAAGGAATAAAGCGCCCAGACCGTTCCCGGTCGGCGCTCCCTCCAAAGGCAACCGGGACCGGGCCCCCTCCGCCCCTCCTCGCCACCCCAACCCTCCCGACTTCCCCCCGCGGATGGGCGCGCTGCCGCCGCCGCCGCCGCCCGGTCCCCCCCGTCTCCGCCGCGCCGCCTGAAGAAACTTGGGGACGGCGGCGGCCTCCGCCCCCCCGCCGCGCCCCGCCCGGGCTGCGGGGGATCCTTCCCCGCACGGCCGCGACAACTTCGCGGGGGGACCCGCCCGCCGCAGGACTCCGGTCCGGGGCCGCCGCCGGCCCTTCGGCGGGAAGCCGCCCAGCACCCCCTTCCCTCGGCGGGGACCCCCTGCCCCTGGCCTCGGCTCTGGGGAGGAGCCGGGGTGCCCTGGATGGCCCTGCGCACTGGGACGGCTTGGTTTGGGCAGGTCCTGCGCAGAGTTTCTCGGCTCCAGGGCACCTGGTCCCGGCGCTCCAGCAGCCTCCTGTGCCTCTCCTCCTCCCAGGAACCGGAGCAGGCGGGCGGAGAGCGGCCGCCGCCGCAGCACAAGCTGCCCCGGAGCAGCGGCAGCGGCGGCGGGCGCCGCCAGCCCCCCCGGCAGCTGCCCCCCTGCTGCTGTTGCTGCGGCCTGTCGGATCCCCGGGCGGCCAGGGGGGGACATGGTCCCCTCACTCGCCCCTTGCTGGCGGCAATGAAGAGGCAGAACGTGCGGACCTTGTCCCTCATCATCTGCACGTTCACCTACCTGCTGGTCGGGGCCGCCGTCTTTGATGCCCTGGAGTCCGACAACGAGATGCGGGAGGAGGAGAAACTCAAAGCCGAGGAGATCCGGCTCAAAGGAAAGTACAACATCACCAGCGAGGACTACCGGCAGCTGGAGTTGGTGATCATGCAGTCCGAGCCTCACCGGGCCGGCGTCCAGTGGAAATTTGCCGGCTCCTTCTACTTTGCCATCACGGTCATCACGACCATCGGTGAGTGGGGTGGCCCTCAGGGGCCAGTGTCAGGGCTGGGGCAAAAGCCCTTCTGGTTGGGAGAAAGGGGGGAGTAGGGGGCATGGCATGCAAAGGGTTAAGTGTGTAATGAGTTCGTTTTGGCTTTCCTCCCCTGTTATATAATTTATTGCTCTTCATGGGCACTTGTTGGACTTGGTGGTGTCCCGCACCTCTTCCTCTGGAGATGGAGACTGGGTGGGACTGGAGAGGAGTTGGGACTGGCATGGTTGGGGGGTTGGTGCTGGCTACGGTGGCTACCACTGACCTGTGGCTTAGGTGGCAAGGAGGAGGAGGAGGGAAGAGGAAGGGTGATACTCTCCCGGGGTTCCCTGCAGAAAGAAAGAGGCCCCGTTACCACCCTCCTCCTTTCACCTTTGCTTAAGAGATGTGGGAAAAACTTAGGCAAAAGGCAGCTGGATGAGGATGAAGACGATGAGGGCATGGGAACTGGATCAGCTGGGAAAGCCCTCGATGCAGCCAAGCCTAGCCCTGCTTTCACAAACTTTGCTTTGGCCTTGGCAAAGGCTGTGGTGGGGGTTCCCACAGCTGTGGTCCCATCGCTGGGCCTCTCCCGGGTATTCCCAATGTGTTCCTGAAGTTTTTACTGCAGCTGGAGCGTCTGATGTGCCAACAGGTCACAGTCTGTGTCTCCTCTTTGTGGGCACACGGTCTGACAGGCAAAACAATGCCCACTGTCACATCCATGCTGTCCAGCTTCCCAGATTTCCCTGGATGGTGGAGGGACAGTCGGTGGGCACAGCCACAGGCTGTCCTTTTCTAGGTCTCTGCTCCCCGCAGCTTAAAGCAGACTGTTTTGCCTAAAGTTTGCTTCTCTGCTGTAAAAAAAAAATGAATACACCGATAACTAGAGGCTGCAGAGTGCACGCAGAACTGCTCTGCAACTCTGCCTTTGGCTTGATGAGCCCGTTGGTTCTTCCTGGTTTTGTATTCATTAAGGTGGATTTACTGAAGCTGCTGATAACGTTCTTCTCCCAGCACTTCTAGATGCTCCCCCCACAACGAGATCTGGAAAGACCTCTCTAGCTCAGTGGCTTTTTGATAGTGCATTGTATTGAACAGGACACGAAAGACTAGCTCTTTTATTAATACAGAAGGACTTGATCTTTGTACCAGTTAGAGCTTGTTACAAGAAATTTGCACGTTGCCACCTGAAGATACTGACAGTTTACAGCAGAATGAGCTGTCTACTGCCCTTTGAGCAGTGTCTGCTTGCATTTGTATTTGACTGGGTTATATTTGGGGGAGTAAAAATTTCCTTTGAAAGACCATCTGACTCTATAAAGCCTATTTGTCCCTAGAAATACAAGATTTTAAGGGGATAATCTTCTTTTCTATTACTATGCATATACGTATATATAAAATGCACATATTGATAGGTTATAGAATATAAAGTAGAATGTAACTTTGGCTATGGACTTAGATTTCCTGCTATTCCATATGATGTCAGAACTCTCCTTCCTCCTTTGGTCACTGATTCTCTCTTTCTTGATCTGTCTCTTGTCATTTATTTGTGCTAAGTGAATACGGGACTGTCATGCCCCTCTGGATTACAACCAACCTTCCACGCACACGTCTGTGTGCCCACAGTGTCTTATACTCCTGCCTAAGAGGTGGCTGCAATACTTTCTGCATTCTTAAACTCGGTTGGTGACAAGTAGAAAGGGCTGGTTTTACAGTAGTTTGCTGTTTTGATGCTATTTTGCCTGGAAACAAGTACAACTTGCTTGGGAAGTTTTATCATTTTCTCCTGCAAAGATCTGGGGTTTGTTTAGGAAGCTGGGAGCGCCTTACCGTGCAGAGGGTAGTGTGAATTTCTGTAGGCAGAGGCACTTTCGGATGTCAGGATTGTTTAAATTTAAAAAGTGTATAGGAAATGGGAACCACTGGGAGGAAGAGTGATAATAAAGAATGGTGCAGAAAAGCAGACGTTCTTTAACGATTGTTCTTTTGGGAAACCTTGCTCCAGGAGGATACGTGATCCATCTTTCAAAAGTTTATTAATAGTTACTATCTGCATTCTGCCAAATGCACTTATGTTTTATGTATCATCTTTGTGATGTTACCTGGTCTACAGGTAGTCTGTAAAGTGAGCATGGAAGGTTTTTCTTTAATTTCTTATTTATCCTAAAAGAATTTGTTCCGAAGGGGGTAAAAAAAAGACTCTACACATAAGTTTGCAGGAAAATAAGAGAAGGTTTTTCTCTATGTTTCTTGCACGGGACAGTGATCTTAAATGTTCATATGTTCAAATGTTCATATTAATCTTTTGTGATGGTTCTTCTTTTTAATCTGATTGTGTGTAAGCTCTCATTTTCTTCTCCCTCTGAAATCTTCCAAACAGACTTGAAGAGGTACATGAGATGGTGTATGCATTAGTGAACATGCTGTAGTCAGTAGGTGCTCCTGAAAAAGTACATCTAACTACCCATCACAGGCTGATTTCCCAAACAGAGTGAATAAAAACCTTCGCTGCTTACTCTAGAGCGGTACAACTCTCTGCACAAAACTTCTCTTCGGAGGAGGGCGATAGGAATCAGCGGACCACAAAGTCCAGCAATATGCATGTGATAGCAGACTCATTTACGTCTGGCTTAATTGCTCTCCTTGCGCTTGCCGTGCCGTCGGAAGCGATCACCTCTTTCCTGCCTTGATTTAAACTGCTCTGGCTTTAATTTAATCGCAGCCGTTTATCGCTGGCCGCGGACCACGAGCCAGCAACCGTCGATCGGTAGCCTGGCAGGGACCGCCGGAGCCGGGGAGCGCGGGGCTGCCGGTGGTGCTGAAGGGACAGCTCCCGAGACGGTGCTGAAGGGACAGCTCCCGGGCGGTGCTGAAGGGACAGCTCCGGCCGCCCCACCCTCGGGCTTTGCCTCGGGCGACCTCACCGGCCCGTTGCTTCCTGTGAAAAGACACCATCACAGACCTGTTGGGACGGGACCGTGGAAAACTGAAGGAGTCCCGAGCGAGGCGAAGAGCTGAGATTTGGTCAACTCTCGCCTTTCCTCCGATCCATGCGTTTGGCTTTCATTAGAGGGTGGGGGTCATGGGGTTGTCGCTCACTTGTCAAAGCGAGGGCTAATCATGTAAATGGAAACAGGTTTATTCACCTGTGACACAAAATTTTTTTTTTTACTCTCCAGGTGCAATGGGTTGGTTGGTTTTTTCCTATCTTTTTTAACAACAACAAAAAATTTAACAACTGCAAGTGCTACAACATTTGACAACTTGCTCTTAAAGCCCATTAGCAGAAGAAAAAGACCCTACTTTCACAATGTTTGGGTCATGTTTGAATTCTGTGAAAGTTTCTAGGTGATCAAAACCAACGAATATGTTGTTCTTGGCTCTCACCAGAGTTTATTTCGGGATTATTCTCACTTCAGAGTTAGCTAGTCTTATTTTCTATCCATTTCCAGTTACACAGCCAAAATCATGACAGGGAGCAATTTAATCAAGTTCTCCATCCAGCTATTTGTCTTTTATGAGATACACTGGAGAATACTCCCCAGCGTTCATGAAAAGGCTGGATAGGATGGATGAAAACACCAACTTTTTGAAAATAAAAGGTGATTCCTGGGATTCCTACTAAGTTTTAATGCCCTTTTACACTGGTTTATAAGAATGGGTAAACTTCTTCTATGTAATCAGGTGTCAACACTGTCAAAATGTGTTATTGGTATGGATATCGCTCCGTCGTTTAGGCCTTAAAGGGTGATAGTCATACTTGATTTAACACCACGGAGCTCTAGTAAACACTGAATATTTCTGGAGACTTGTGCAGAATGTAAAGAACTGAAAGCTGTTTATGTCACCCTAAAATGAACTGAAACAACAAACAGATTGAGGATTTTTATTTTTTTTTTTTCCTGAGAAGTAAGACTGTAAGGAGAGCAAAATTCAGACAGTGTGTGCTGTGAATTGCTAGTCTCTTTTTCTAGCTTTTAGGCCTTTGTTTCCAGCCTCAAACCTATTGTATGTAGCAGCTGAACTATCCTGGTGAACAGAGACAAAATAATTTTTAAGAATGTGGTACAAAACCTGGGAATGCATAATGCACCTATTGACGGCTATTTGTCTACTGAGTACCTAAACACTGAAGAACTGTCTACAGCCAGATGAGGAGACCACATATTTCTGGCAGACAGTGGCCTGACAGGGAGTTTGAACCTGCAATAGTGAACTAAGCAAACACACGCTTTAAATCCACTTCAGAATAGTGGTTAAGTCTCCATATACTTTCTCTGCATCACTTTACTCTTCTAAAATGGGTATAAAAATAGCAAGTTGCAATGTCTCTATTTTGGTTTAGAAAAATACATGTGTTTTTATGTGTGAATTATTTTGGTAGTATTTCTCCTCCTTTGAGACTAGCTTCTGCTGTTTTGAGTCTGCTCTTGATTTTTGATGGATGGTAATATTTAGAGGCAGTTCACTGAAAAGCTTTGGGTAGGGAATCATGGCAGATGGACAATTTGCAATGGAAAGGAAAAAAAAGAAAGGAAGAAGACAAGACATGAAAAGGGAAAGACAGAGAACAAAGACACCAATGTTTTGATCAGTTAACTTCTACATTCATGACTTGCTAGGACTGTGAAGGTCATATCTCATATAAAAACCCCTAAATAAACACAGAATAGATTAAAGCCACTTTATTATTATTAAACTCCAGCGAAAATGAAGAGCAAGATTTTCTGGTGATAGGAATGCTACTAGATACAGTGGAGTAATGAATCTATTCATTCACACCATCTGAAGCTTCAGTGGAGAATAGTGGATGATTGTGGCTTTGAGCAACCTGGTCTGGTGGGAGGTGTCCCTGCCCATGGTAGGGGGGTTGAAACTAGATGATCTTTAAGGTCCCTTCCAACCCAAACCATTCTGCTTCTATGATTCTACGATCAGGGCTTGTAATATCTGTTACTGGTATCTCCTAGGCAAGGAGGAGGTCGGCTTCAGTGAGCTGCAGGAAGATGAACTGTGCATAGGATTTTCTTCCCCTGCATAACTAAAATACTCTGCAAGATCTTTTCTTGCTATATTGTTAAAAAAAAAAATCAAAAAAGAGTGTTCTGCTAACACAGAGGGGACTTTTTGGCTACTTTGCTCACATGTTCATAGAAACAGTCCTGGAGTTCTTGAAAACTGGTTTTGCAATGATACCTCACATTCCTGCCAGAGGGACATTAGCAAAAGCTTTTTAAAAATCACTGATAAGCAAGGCAAAAATACAGCTCAGACTGATACCAAACTGCAACTTCCTGCTGTATGGCTTACTGTCAGTGGAAATGCAATATCCAGTATGAGTCTGAAAACAGTTTGGGAGAAGCATCGAGAAGCCTCCAGCCACTCAGCTGGGTGATGCTGTCAGCAGATTTACTCAGTGTAACCAAGCTTGAGAAATTAGTCTCTTGTCGTTTTTTTAGGATTTGGTGTCCTTTGATTTCCTCGTAACTATTCATAATTTTCTTTAACTGAAGCAAGTAAGATTTAGATTAGGCACGAGGAAGCTCTTTCCAGCAGTCAGGGTGGTTGCATGCTGGAAGAGATTGCCTTAGGAGACTCTGGAATCTCCACTGTTGGAGCACTATAAAAAGAGTTTAGACAAAAATCTGTCAGGGAAGCTTAAGTTATAGCTGCTTTTGCCTTTGGGGAGGAAGATGGACTGGTTGACCTCTTGAAGTCTTTATCAGCCATATGCTCTATGGTTTTCTGAATCTTCCTTTTTCCACGTCTTGAGCTCTAATAGTTCCTAGACTAGCTTGTTCTTCTTGAGAGAAAACCAAAGATGTTTGAAATTCCATTTCTACACGATATTGTCTTTGCTTATTGATTTTTTTTTAGGCAGTTAACCCATTTACTTGCCTTTGCAAGCATCAGCATAGAAATATCTGTGTTTGTCCACTGACAAGGCTACAAGTTAGAGGTGTTGGTGAGTCTTTTGGGAGAGAAGTTTTCTGAAGAAGAAAATGATCCTGCTGATGCAAGGATGGTAAGCAGAAATTCACAGGGCAGAAATGGGAGGGAGAGGAGGTGTTCTAGACTAAGAATAAAGGAAGAAGTTTAGCTGTTAGCCATGGGCTTATTCCTGCTTCAAGTAAAAAGAATAAAAATCCCTTTGCTTTCTCTGGGAAGAGCATTAGAATGATCGAGGTATGATCTAAAGGAAAACTGATTAATGGAGAGCTTGTGTTTTGGACACCATGGATTTTGAGACAGGTGCTGCTCATCTGGTCAAGGACCAGAATGCTGTTGTCTTCTTTAGGAAGACAATGTGAGCTGAGGTGCTTAGTTCCTTCAATGTTGAAGCGTATTCCTTCATAAATGCTGAAAACCATGCTCATGACTTCGAGCTGCACACAGCACTTTATATTCGGAATGCTCTACTGACATTAGGTGATTCATCTTCGCAACACCTCTGTGTAAAAATTACCCTCAATTTAGAGACAAGAAGATGAAATGACTTTCTGAAGATTCAGGTTGGGAGATATTTCTAATTGCCAAACAGTTCACTTCTCTCTCTCTGAGACCACATGGCATTAGTTTATAGCCAGATTAAACAGTGAAGATGAACCAAAGGCAGAGATCCATTATGATTTCAAGGTGATATTACCAAATTCCCACAGCTTAGGTCTCCTGACATGTACTAACAGCAGAACCTGGAGCTTTATTATGTGAAGGAGTATATATGATTATGGGTAATTATCTCTGTTATTACTACATGCCTTCTGTCAAAGGCCTTTTAGGGTTTTTAGGTATCCACTTTCTGTGGATTTTTAATGAAAATCCTTGACTGGATCTGGATAAAGGCCACACCAAATATCCCCCTCCCTGGTAACAGATGCTAGCAAGGACACTTGCTGGTGATGCAGAACTAATCAGCAAGAGTCCTTGCTGCTTCTGAGTTGAACTAAGAGGTTACTGTGGACTTGCAACAGATGTTTGTTGCGTGTAGCAGGCCCAGTCATCTCTTTTCAGCTTGTGGATATTTTTGAGTGAAGCCATGGACTACTTCTGAAATTTCACAGACGTAGACTGTTGGGATGCAAATTAAATGGAATTCGTTACCTTTTCTAGCCTATAGTCCATGAAGCATACTGACTTCAAATTAAAATATATGGATAGAGTCATTCTCCCAGGTTACCTGGACTCTATCAGGTCTCTGATTGCTTGTTGATTACCTTCAAATGATATTGATATTGTTGGTGATGTAGCTACGGCAGTTTCTTTGATTGAAGTGAAAGGGTCAACAGATTAGGGAATGTTAGGCAGAAACTCCCCAGAAGTTAAGGCCTGATCCAAAGTGTTTTGTATATAGTGTTGTAAGAAAATATTTTGACCCACAATAGTTTTGGATCAGGCCATTATTTGATGTGAATTCTACAATGCAAAGAGCTCTATTCTACAGCAAACCAACTTGTGGTTGGAAAATATCTGTAACAGCAGTTTTCAGATTTATTTATTTTTTAATAATGAAGCAAACAGAGTTTGTGAAGTGAGAGCATATGTTGACTTTGGCATTTATATTGATCTTTATTTTTTTAATTGAAAGTGAAAGGATAAACTACATGCCTACTCCATACCTTAAACTTGGAGCAAAAGGAAATCTTGAGGACGAATGTTGATGCTTTTTATTCCATTTATTTGTTATGGTGCTGTTGGTTTTTGTTTTTTTTTTTTCATTTTGCTTTTTTTCATTGCTGCCAAACAGTTAACAGTGTCTTCTGATCCAATCTCTTCTGCTCCACTGAGAAGCGCTTTAGTTTTTTTGGAAAGTGTATCACACACTTACTTCTTTTCTGTTTTAGGGGAAGAACTCCTAAGTTTCTTAGAAGATTTTTTTCTTTTTAAGAAGTTAAGTGCCCATTTTTTAAAAATATCTGGCCAATTGCCACAAGATGCTTTTGTGGTTCTCAGTTAGTTGAAGGGTTCAGTACTGCTTTCATTATGGAGATGATTAGGGCATGTCAGTGAAAGACATATCTCTATTAAGGACTCGTGTATTTGTAACTTATTAGAATGATTAGGAGGAAATAGACTCTATTGTCCTTTCTATTCCTTGCACCAGCAAGAAAGAAGAGTTTCAGAGAAAAGCAGGCAAGTAGTGGGGTTAAAAAATATCAATGGGAAGCTGGTTGTCTCCTTGCTCCCCATCACAGAAGAGGATCTCTCCCTTTGCTAGCTGCGGGAGCCTTCTCTGAGAAATTTCACAGAGAGCTTTAGGGCACAGACTGATGAATGAAACCTGCCACAGCTCTCTCTAATTGTATAGCGCAGGGAGATTAGCTATGAGGAAATGTTTGTAGACACCCAATTTAGGGATATTCTTGACATATTGAAGGGAAGGTAGAAATAAAAGAGATCTACTCCCAAAGCAATTGGGACTGTCAGCAGCTTCTAATGTGTGCTACTATGTGTAACTACTTGTTACAGAGATGGTTTTGGGTGCAGATGGAATATTTTATTTCTTCCCCCCTCTTTTCTTTTGATGTCCTCTAGGGAGGATGACCTTCTCCTATGTTTAAACTACCCCAGGCCATTGCTATGGGAGCTGTATCAGAAATTAACTGTCACAACAAGCCTGGGACCACCTGGAGTTTTAACTTGTCACTTTGTTGCATTTCACACCAATCTGGAAGTATTCAGGACCAAACAGTAGGAAAAGGCATTGAATACTCTTTCAAAGGTCTAGGCCTCCATTACTTGAACAAATGAACAGTTACTGTTAGAATCATAGTATCATTTAGGTTGGAAAAGACCTTTAAGATCACTGAGTACAGCTGTTAGCTGTTAATAGTTTGGACTGTATGGTGAGACAGCTCTGACTACTCAGTGAAAATAGTGTTATAGACAGAAAAATTTTTAAAAATCTGCAGTCTGATACTTATGTTAACTTTGCTCTGGAAACTTGAACAATGAAATTAACTCCAGCAGCAAGAAGGATGTGGAGCCCTGAACGTACAGCTCTGCATGCAGGCTGTGTCGTATAAGATATTATGTCTGAAATGTTTTAAAAGTGTTCATGAAACTCACCATTACAATCTTGCATCAGGGAAACACCTCATACCTGCAGAGGTGACTTGAAGTCTCAGCGCTCTCCCACTGTTTTGCTGGTCTTTGTGAACGTCTTGGGCTTGCAGAGGTAAACCAGGAGTTCTAGAAGAATTCCTTTCAGGACAAAGCATATAGTATTTTCTGCTAAGGACTAAAACCAGTAAAGAGGTGCCCTTTCAGCATTATTCAGGGTTCTTACATATACTGGGCTGTCAAAAAAATTGATTGACCTAGAATACTGGAGAGGACAAAAGTGTGTTTGGGATGTGGAAGTCTGGAGACCAATGTTTAGGGAATGTGAGTCTCTCCCAGCATTTGAAGGGTTCTACCCACCATCACTCCTGTTGTGGTTTTGTCTGGGATGGAGTTGACTTTCTTACTAGCAGCTGATATAGTGCTATGTTTTGGGTTTGGGATGGGAATACTGTTGACAGTGACATTATGGCTTTTGGTGTTGCTAAGCAGTCAAATCCTTTTTTTCTTCCTCACACCACCCCATGAGCGAGTAGGCTGGGAGTGCATAAAAAGTTGAGGGGACACAGCTGACCCCAACTGACCAAAGGAATATTCCGTGCCATATGATGCCATACTCAGTATATAAAGCTGGGGGAAGAAGAAGGAAGCAGGGGATGTTTGGAGTTTATGGTGTTTGTCTTCTCAAGTAACAGTTAAACATGATGGAGACCAGCTTTCCTGAGGATGGATGGCTGAACACCTGCCTGCCCATGGGAAGTGATGAATTAATTCCTTGTTTTGCTTTGATTCCATGCACAGCTTTTGCTTTACTTATTAAACGGTCTTTATCTCAACCCATGAGTTTTCTCACTTCATCTCTTTTGATTCTTTCCCCCATCCCACCATGGGGAAAATGAGCTAACAGCTGCGTGGTGCTTGGTTGGAGCTGGGGTTAAACCATGACAACTCCACCACATCATCCATAAAAGTCCCTGATCTACTGTTTGTTTGCTCCCGGACACCAAATATGATTTACCATTGCAGTCTTTTTTTGCAATATTACTTAGGTGTGTTAGAAACGAGATAAAGCTAATTCTAGGCAACAGATAGTTCAAACAGCAACACTGGATCTGTGCCATCGGAAGCACCTGGAAATCCCAGTGATTTGACCTGAATTCTTCAGTTGACCTTTCGACTGATATATTGAAAATTCTCAAACTCTTTCCTTCAGAGTTTTTCCTCTCCTTTGCTGTTTTATCTCGGAATGAACATCCCGAGAAGATGAAGGAGATGGTAGCTGTTCAGTTTGTACTGATGCTCTATTAGCTTTTGCATTCTTTTCTGGTGTTTTTGTCTGACAAACAAATAAATGATCAGTCTTCTGGCAGCAAAAGCTTAAGCTCATGATTTGCTCTTAAAACACATCCTGCCTAGTAGTAAAAGGCCCGTTATTTAAAGAGAACTTTTCAAAACAATTAGGGCTTTAGTAGCAATGTGTTTGCCTTAATGAGTGCACTCTGCCAATCAGAGGAAACAACATAAGCTGATACCTACTGATGTAGGCCAACAGAAGCAAATTAGCTGCATTACAAGTCAGTTCATGAATGTGCTACACGTGCAAGAGTTTTATTTTTGATGCTTGAGAAGCAGTAGGTATGATTCAGACTCAGAATGGCTTCAATTTTGTTTTCTTCCCAAATATCCACCCCCAATTATATTTTCATTTAGAACTCTTTGTACCGCTTTGCTTGTGATCGCTTAATCAAGTATGGCTTGCATTCAGCTCTGATTTGACTTGTTGGACTGGCACCAGAGATAATTTTTCATAAAGCCTCAGTCTTACTATGTTGCAGTTGTTTTATGACATTTGAAGTAAATGTCCTTAAGATATAGGTAGCTCAGCTGCTGGCTTTCTGGTATTTCATTTTTAAAGGTTTCAAGAGGTTTTCCTTTTCTCGAGATGGGCTACAGTAAAGGATGGTGGCAGTAGAGAGACAGAGGTATATGGTTCTGAAGAGGTAGATGTGGCTCTACATGTCTAGCAATAGTTATCACAATGGAAGTTGCTGGCTTTTGAGCACATGGTTTTTGATTTGGATGACTAGCTGAAACCTGACTATAAATTGGGTGATGAGCAGTTAAAAGGTATTTCCACGATCTCTTTGAAAAGAATCCAGCCTGGGGAGCTTTTCAAATCTGACCAAGCCCATGGCCTGTTCCTGAAGAACTTGAGTGTAGTACAGTGAATAAGAAAATCTGTTAAACAACAGCAAGGAAGAGATAGAGTGGTCGCAGAGAATAAGCTTTCTAGCAGTAATACTAGGGAAACACTGAAATACATTGCCTGGGGAGGGTGTGGGCTCTTTTTCGCTAGGTCTTGAAGAACCAGATAGACAGCATCTGTCAAGAATGACCTATGCAAACTGTCCTGCCTTGCGGCAAGGTATGGACTAGCCTCCTCCTGCCTTATTTTTAATGGTTCTGTACACACACAGGCTGTTTGAAGTTTGTCTTGGATCTTGCTTGGGATCTATGTAAGTTTATCTTGTTCTTTTTTGCTGAAGGTTCCTACTTCCCTGAGGGATTATCAGTGCATTCAACATTTTTTTCTCCAGCTTAATATCTGGATAAGAATCAAACCTCTTCTCTAAGCAGCAACTGTTCACTGTCAGCAGTGTCACCAGTTTTTTACGGCTGCTGTTTGAACAGCTCTACCAGTGGCTGTTGCAGGGAAAAACAAACATACTGCCTATCTTTAAAAAAGGGACAGGAGAGAACACGGGGAGTTAATGCTCAGTCAACCTAAATTTGATACTCAGAAAGATATTTGACCAAGCTGTTAAACAATCAGTGTGAAAGTACCTAGAGGATAACAAGGGATAAGCTGGAACAGAGGCAAATTTTCTTGAGTAACATCATACTTCTCTGGGATTTTTTGTTGTTGTTTTCTTTTTGTTTGTTTGTTAATTTTGGTTTTTTTATTCAATAGAGTAGCTGGTTCAGATGATATTGGGGAAGAGTAGATCTTCAAATTTATTATATCTGTGGTGTTATAGTAGCATTGAGTTCTCATAATTACAGTAGAAAAACCTAGACTGGATGGAATTGCCACAGGTGTGTGCAATGTCTGGATGCACACACACTGTGGACTAGAGGTTGCACTGTGGCTGGACTTATCACATGTATAAAAAGCGCATTCACTGTGCAGGTGGTTGTAAATGGGGCAGAAAATACAAACCCAGTGCCCCCCTGCTACATCTACCAGCACATAATTTCACAACAGGATATAAGAAAAAGCAAAAAAAATTATTAGTAGTTTTCAGTCAAATTGGATGGACTAAACATGTACAGTCTTACAAGGGTCTGTCTTGTGGTTGGTACTATTAAATTTTTCGATTAATGGTTTGCCTGATAGAACAGAGAGCACACATTTTAATTGTGAGAGGGGCAGCTTGCACTTTGGAGGGTGGGAGCAGAATACAAAACGGTTTTGATAAATTGTAGAAGTGCTCTGAAATCAATATGGTGAAATTCAATAAAGACAAGTGCGAAGTATTACACTGCAGAAGGAAACATCAAATGCACACATCGAAAAATGATGTGAACTGACTAGATGCAAGCACTGCAACATCATGCTGATAAAGTGGATTGCAGTTTAAATATGAGTCTATGGTGTGAGATGTTCAAGATAAGCAAGTGTTGGATATGAGTCACAGAAGCAGATATTTGGGGTTTTTTGATATTGGTAAGGCTTCACCTTGAAAACTAGGTCCAGTTTTGGGCACACTGCTGTGAAAAAGGAACAGAAATATCAAAATACCTTGAGAAAACTTGGCCTGTATTAAGTGTGAAGTAGACAGAGATTGTTTAGTCTGGAAAAAAAATATATGAAGGATGGAATAATAACAGGCTTCGATTATGTGAAAGATTATTGTAAAGAGGACAGTGATAAGTTGATAAGTTTTTTCTACATATCTACTCAAGGTTTACTCAGCAGAGTAGATGTAGGTTCATTGTCAGCTGTGAGAACAGCTGTAACATGATCTGTAAGGAACCTCCAAGGTGTCAGTAGTAGGATATTTATATGAATGGATTAAAGAGTTGTCCAACATGCATGGGCTTGGTACACCTCAGCCTGCTCAGATCTGAGTGGACTAGGTTACCTTCTGAGGTCCTTCCAAGCCAGGTGTTCCTAGGAGTTGGGAAGGTGATAGCTGCTCTACAGGAGCTGACTGATGAGTTAAGTAAGACTTAAGTGATGGACTGAAGATCTAAGCATGCTGAAACAGGTCAAATAGTTTGTTGAGGTTTCTCCCAACCCTCAGCTTCTGGGATTATACACTCTGTTGTTTCTGAGTACTGTGCTAAATGTACAGCAACATTTGTTATCTGGCAGTGAACTTCATTATGGTCAAGGCTGGACCTGCCTCTAAGACAGCTGTTCTGCTAGAATGGGCATCAATATGCATCTTGCAACCCCTGCTCATTTTGCATTTTGGGTTACAGATTCTGTCATGCTGAAACAAAGAGGTTTCTCCTCTTTCCCTAAATTCCATGCATACAAACCAGCAATTTCCATAACACAGACAATCATCCAATCTGTTATCTTGGCAGACACCGATGCCTTTCTACTTTGGAGGAAGGAAATCTATCCCATAATACACCTGTGCAATATATGACGATGGTGATTTCGTTGCTAACCCCCGCAGCAATCAGTTTATGCCCTCAAGCATGGGATTTGATTATCCTTGTCATTATCTTAGCTACAAATGTTATTAGCAGCCATAAAATTGTCCATTAAAGTGAGAGGAATTACTTGCCTGCACCAAGGGGAGAACAGATAATTTACTACATAGATTTTAAGCCCAAATGCACATTTTTTTCTAGAAGAGCCCTCTAAGCCTTTGTGCAAGCCTCCTTTTTGTATTTCAAAACCTTCTTTCCCATCCATGGGCTTCAAGGATGGGTCTTTATATTGTAACACTGAGACAGCTGCATGTTGTTTTTGAAATAACCTTGAGATCATGACCATATATTTTTTCACCTTCCATGGCTTCTTCTCTAATTCTGGAATTGAAGATGCCCAAACTTTGCCTGGGTTCCCTAATTTCTCAACTTCAGTGTTGGTCTGGGCTTCATTTACACACAAACAATTCTGGATGTCTTGGCCTGACTTTGCACCCACGGACTGACACTACATCACTGATTGAGTGTAGGATCAGTTGATCTGCTCCTGGCAGGGTCATTTTTACAGGTTTACTTGTTACTGCAATACTAGTTTTTTTATGAGAGGAAGAAATGATGTATCACACGGGCCAAGAAAAGATGCGGTGTCTGAGTGGGTGAGATCCAGGGTAGTGTCTGAAAAATTTCTTTGTCTTTGCTGGGACTGGCTGATTCATTCCCTTCCCACCACCCTGTTAATTCCTGTTCATATATCAGTTCACCCTAAAGCTGCATATTATTCCCATGTGGTACTGCGTTCCCGCCCCCTTCCATCAACAGGGAGTGGGAGAGACCACCCACGTCTTTCCCAACAGACAAAAATGGTGGATCCTGACAGACTGGGGCAGATTCTGATCACAGTTGCTCTCTGTAAATCCTGTGCAACCTGGTTGGTTTTGTGTATTTGTTGGCTTTAAACTGAGATGAATGTGTACAGAATCTGGCCTGGAGAGCCCGCATTTTGAAGGAAGCATCCCCTCCTACTCACCCAACAAATGCACACAGTGTAGCCTCAATATTAGCTCTTGTGGCAAATGGAAAATGTGGCAGTGGCCTGAAAGGAAGAGAAAATGTTCTCAAACAGGGCTTAAAAAAGTAAATAAACATGATATAACCAGCAAAATCAATACAGTTTCCTATTAGCTATTACAGACACCTCTGTCTTTGTCTCCATCATACTGCACACATTTCAGTGCTGTGGAAAATTTATAACCCAGGAGCAGACCTCATTTCAGAACTTGAAGATGGTATATTGAATGCAAGGTCTGGGATAGGAGGCCTGACAGAGATTGATGTTAAATAACAGAAGAGGTTTTCCCTTTCCATCCCCGAAAGAGCATTATCTGAACTAAAGATGTGTAAATATATATCCAAACAGTTATATGTTAATAGGTGTTTCAATGATATTAGAAACAACTCCTGAAAAGCTCTTTTTTCTGAGTCATCTCCACTGACTTAAAAAATGACTTTGTAAGAACAAACATTAGGTTCAGGATGTCCAAGAGGGGACAAGCCTTTCAGCTTTCTGCATTCTAAAAGCTTTATATTCCTCAGCTGTTCTTCTGCTTAGAGGGAATCCTAGGTGGAGGAATGTCCTTATGCTTTCCAGTCTATGCCTCATGGCCTTTTTACTTTACTCTTCACATTTTCCAACACAATCAGTAATATTCAGTCTGTCCTTTCAGGCTTCTCTATTGAATTTTTTCAGGCCAAGCTGCTCTTGACTGCTGAAGGCATTCCGTCTTCTTCTCTTCCTTTGAGAAGTTGATGTTCCTATTGATCCAGGAAGCAAGAGATGGGACTAAGCAGGTGGTTGATGATCTTCCTAACTGGAACAGTGTCATCCACTGTCTTGGTGGAAGTTGTGTTAGATTTAAAAGGAGGAAATGGTCCTGTGACCCAGGGCCATTCTTTACTTGCTTGCCTAATACACATAATACTGGGGGAGCATACTGTGTGGTTTGAATGGCGAATTTTGCTTTCATTCACAGTGCAGAGCTCGTTGCTGAGGAGAGGCTGGTGAGTTTTCCTGCACAGCACATTGGTAGAGGCTTTGAAGAAGTGGAAGAAGCTGGAAATGTCTATTAGGACAAAACAGACCATTTCTTGGAATCCTTTGTTCAGGTGATTTCCTGAAGCAGAAATGTCTGGGTTTGGTGGTCTTCAGTCTCATAGTCTTTTAGTTCTGTGTATCAAAAAAGACGTGCATGCTCACTGAGGCTGCTGGAGAGCCATAGGAGGTGTGCTGCACTGTGTTTGCTTTTCTATTGGAATGATAGTATCACCTGAAAAGTAGATTGATAGATAGATAGACAGATAATTTATTTTCTTTTGTATGTAACCTTTTAATGTGTCGTGCTCCAACTCTTTTACAAGTGTCTGTAGGCCCTCTGGGAGGTCCAAAACCTTTCATCTTGAAGGAGAGACAGAAGTCTTTTGTCTCTCCTCCTTCACCTCCCAACTGCAGTGCTTGATGTTGTTCTTGCTGCTCAGAGTGCCTGCAGCGTGTGCGAGACCTGGGGGCCTGGGTTTCTTGTCTCTTTAATGGCATTCTGCGAGCTTGTGTTCAGAGAGAGACAGAAAGATCAACAGCTGTGCAACTGCACTGCACTTGGTTCTGCTTACACCAGTATGAATCGATTGACTTCACTAAGTTATGAGGGATTTACAGTTGGAGGGGAGAACAGATTCTGACCTAATAGCTCCAAAAGAGGCTTATCTTGGATGAACAATGTAATTAGAGCACTGGAACAGACAGATTTTGTGACTCATCTGTGGGTCTGCAGTTTTTTCTTCGCTCCTAGTAGGGTGTTCACTAATGTCACCATACTTTCAGTTCACTGGTGGCCTGATCTAATGACAGACCAACCTTTGCTTGGAAAGAGATCCCTACTCACCTTCAGAGCATTCTCCAATCTTCATGTCACTGTACGAACTTCATTTACTGCAGAGAACCCTAGGAAGGCACCAGCAAGCTCAGAGCCAGACATTCGAGATAATGGAAAGTTTCCACTTTCTTCCTTTGTTTCAGTAAAGCAGAGTGTTAAGAAAACAGAAGTAGTGAGGCGGGGAGAACAGATTGATGTTTGTGTCCACTTAGTAATTCCAAATATGTGTCTTAGCAAGTGGCAAAATGGTGGAGCACATGTGCCAACATCAACCTGCTGTGTATGATGTCTAGCTAGAAAGCAGTACATGCATTTTGAGATCAGTAAAGCTCTTTTTCAGAGCTGTTTGGTGGTCTGAGGAAATATTTTTGTCAGAAGAGTTTTTGGAAACTTTATGGACAATGTTCCCCAAGTTTGGGGAAGAGGAAGTAATGGTCAGTGTAAAAGGGACTGAGCCTATGTTTGGAATGAGTGGAGGTGAGCATAGTCACAAGGCTCAGGCTTGTCTTCTCCAGGTGTATGAAGGCTACGCTGGGCACAAGGGCCTGATGGAGAGGTGGCAGCACTCAGGAGGTGGAGGTGGTGCAGTTTTGGCTGCTGGTTCTCCTTCGGTTGCACTGCAACAAGAATTGGAGTCAGGGGCCAGCTGTTGCAGTGTGGCTGATGGCCATGACCATGACAATAACAGTAGCAGGGTTGTGTGAGAGTTTCAGTGATGCAGTGGACTCAAGTTCAGCATGATGTGGGAGAGATGAGGCATAGACACCACATTTAAAATCACTGAGGATTCCTCCAAAAAGATTGGGGGCCATTGATATTGGGAATTCAATGGAGATGCCTACCTTACACGCAACCCTATTCTTTGTGCCTGTGTGCTATCTTCTGAAGCCTTCATGATGTCAGTGTGCATCTGCTCCAAAATCACAACCGACTGCAGCTATACCTCTGCTAGATTTAGCCTTCTTAAATGCATTGCTGCTAGCATGGTACTTGGCTCAGATTGAGAGACCCACCTGGGAAGAAGGTGAACTGCTGTGTGCTGAATTGTGTGCCTCGCCACTTGGCAGTGACAACAGGACAGCTATATCTGCAGTTGGGTTTGATGTTGGTTTTCTTCTGATTTGCCACTCACTGAAACTTAGAGCCAGTCATGATGATTGGCCCTGTCCTTGGATTTGAGCCCTGATGCACCGGGCTCTGTACCAGCATGAAATTCAGGGTAATTTCAAAAAAGTGTCTAGAAGACCACAGAACTAAAGCTCCATTTTCAAAAGTAGCTTTTGCACTTAAGAGGCTAGTTTTCAAGCCAAGTAAGTTTGTACCTGCCAAATACAGGTTTAGAAAACAGGTTGGTTGGGGTGTGAAGTCATTGAAGAACATGTGAAAAATATGCTTTTCAGGATAGTTGAATAGTTGGAAAAAAAAGGGGTACAGGTGCCTGGTAACTCTGAGTCCTCTGGCAATCCACCTCCTCAACTACCTGTCACATAAACTTCCCTTGGAAGATTTTCCTCTCCTGTTACTCCTGAGGGACTAAGTCACCACATGAAGTATTAATGAAAGCTGCAGTAGGTGCTTGTCTGCTTGCACAGAGAAGTCAAAACTGCTCTTTCTGCATGTTGGCTCACAAGGTACCAACCAACTCCTGTTGATATTCACAGGAACTTACTGAATACCTGTGAAACTGCCTTGGAGAAATTTCTGTTGCTTTGAAACAAGACATAATTGAGTGCAACATGTAATAGGCTGGAAGTAGAAGAAATAATAAAAATAATAGCAGTTATGTTCTACTAATTGCTCTCAGTTGCCACCATCACTGACTAGCTGAAGAATTTATCCCAAGATACTGGCCTTGTAGGTTAGTTCACTAGTTCACGGCATCTTTTATGTCCAAGATGCTGTGAGGAACAATGCCTGGAGACATTTTTTGAAGAAGCCAAAAAATGCTAGTCACAGCTGGCACAAATGGTGTTGCAGATGGGGAAGTGGGTGAAGAGAAATGGGAACTGGGAAACATGGAGCAGGGCTGTGTGGTCATGAAAAGCTTGAAGATGTGGGAAGAAAAGAAGTCAATAGGGAGGAAAGGGTGAAGTTCTTGAGGTATTGTGCTTCTCAGAATAGCAGTGTTGACCTTGGTTTCCTTTGATGTTTTTTTCAAGATTGGTGAGGATGTCCCACCTGAATGGGATAGCCTACAGGTATAGAACATCACAGCTTATGCGAGTGCTGTTTATAACACAACTCACTTGACCTTCCCTGGGACGCTGGTGCTATTTGGACTTGGCTGAGGGCTTTCTTTATGCCTCACATCGTCGTGGGGATCTGGATGCGGGATGCACTGTTCTTTCTGAAAGAGTCTGAAGCTACTTATTTTATTTTTTAAGTCTCCAGAGATAAGCACTACTGTATGTTCCCAGGCTATTTGCAGTGCACAGTTATCTGTAATATGGTCTAACAGCATAGGAGGTTCACTCAGCTCACAAGGCTGCGACGTAGGCAGGGCTGAAGCATCCCAGTAGAGTGTTGCCTGAACCTACTGGTTTTGTGGGCTCTCAGCACACATCCTAAGCATCCCTTTCATTAGTAGCACAGCTCTAAGAGTCACCAACACTTTTCAGCAAACTTTGGGGTTACAACACTGGTGAGAGAAATGTAAAACTCTTCCCACTCTTCTGACCTGTGGAGGTATTTGGCTGTGGAAACAATCATACCTCAGCAGGATTAGATAATGTCCAAGTAGAAACGCTAGATTTATGGCATTGAAGCCAGGTTGTTGATCAATAATCTCAAATCCTAATTTTCCAAGGCCAGGTACTGCTTAATGATTTAAGCTGTATTTGCGGACACCTTCCAGCTCTGGGTGTCTTGAAACAGAGCTCTAAGGAGGGAAGCCTCTATCGCAAACGTGTGGCAGATGTGCTGATGCTTCTGTTTTCAGTCTGGGGGCAGGGCCATGTAAGCCTTCCTAGAGCTGTCCTCTAGCTTAAACCATGCTCGGGGAGCACTAAATACTGTCGTTATTACTTGTGTGACTGCACAGAGAAAAATTACCTCAGGGAAGAAGGAACCGGTCAAATCCACTCTCCTGGTGGTGTCACCCCGAAGAAGAATTTTGATTGTGATCAGGACAACTCCGAGCTGCCGTGATGCTCAGTTGCCATCATTGCAATGCTGAGGCAGACGTGCCGCTTCCTCTCCGGATTGTGTATTTTGAGCACGTTTCAGTAGTGCTCTGAGTTGACTTTTTTTTTTTTTCTCTTCCTCTACAGTGCCAGTCATAGCCTTTTCTTCATTTTAATGATTAATTGCTCTAAATACTCCTGCTCCTGGACTGCAGGAGTACAATTTCTGAGCTGTATTTCATTTGAACTTGCCATGCAAGTACAAGCGAACTTGGGGGAGTGCACACACCCACGTATTGCTAGGTAGAGATGGTTGCCAAAAGGACACCAAGTAAAAGAACAGTTAGTTCTTAAACAAGGGTATAATCTAATAAGCCAAAAAAGAGAAAATTACATACTGGGATCTTCAGTGCCTTCTCCCTCCCCCTCCCCCCCGCCCCCCCCCCAGTTTCAAAATTTACAGCTAGTACAACCCCTGAGCAGTGTTTTAAATATATATAGGCATCTGTGCTTCTAAGAAAAGGAAGTGTGTCTGTTTGGGGAGCTGTGTGGAATGAGTTGGTGGATCTCAGTCCAACTTCTGGCAGCCAGGTTTTCACATCACTCAAAGCCACCCCTTCTCCCAGCCCCCTTCCAGGGCTCCTGCCAAGCTCTTCATCTTTTCCTTATATGATGCCACCTGCCTTAGCACCTTCTGCAGAGATGGAGTGCTTCTCATTTTTGGTTGTGGTCTTTCTGGGCTGGCACTGAGATGTACTGTGGGCCTGTCAGCCCTGCACGTGGAGGGTAGGGTTGACTGTCTTCTTTCTCTCTTCCCTCATGGGGCTGGTCTTTTGCACATTGCTTCCCATGATCCCCATGTGTTAGACACTTTTAGCCATCCCTGTGACTGCTTTTGCCTGGCACGTGGTGTCATCTTGTCAGCATGCTGAAAAGAGGCCAATGAGAAGGCACAGTGCTGTCTTGTGTTAGGACCACAGCACGTCTCCCTTGGTAGGGTGGACATGCTGGCATGCACCTCTCTTAGGTCCAGTGTACCAAACATATCAGCAGCACGGATGTTGTCTAGGATGTGGTAGGATTGCACTTCTTCCCCCTTTCTACACTGTGGCTCTGTTTGGTTACAGGCAAAAAGCTTCAGGACTCAAAACAAATTTTGCAGCTCAGAAATAGAAGGTTATTTTGTGCTACCTGGAGGTTACAATTTCCTCTCCAGCTCCTAGGTGGAAAATCCATGGCTTGCTGCTCCCCTCCTTCATCTGTTCTTAGGATGCCCATTGCCAGGACCCTCAATCTGGTCTTGTTTATGTGCTGCCTTCCAGACCTGACTGTGCGAGTTATTTCTTCCAAAGCTGTCGCTATGCCTGGGTGTATTTAGCTGTTTAATGATCCTCCCGTGCCCCTTGAAAAGCACAACAGCCCTTTCTGAGTGCTTTTACCTTGACTCAAAAACTTAAAAGGAAATGTTAATTGCTTTAGTGGTGTTATTGTTGAAAAAGGCACGCTGGGCAGACTAGCTCGGAAAGAGGAGTCCTGTTGTTGATAAGGGAGAGAGCAATCTATGAGAGTCTATGAAAAGTCCGTAGTGCCCAGGGCAAATTCAAAAGTGAAGTGGAAATATCTCAGTGATTTGCTTTCCTTGCTGCTTTTGTGTGGAGATGGCAGAACCGACTGGCATTTCAGGGCTGTGTTAACTTCTGCACTGCTTTGTCACAGGCTCTGGGCTGCTTCTGTGTGCTGCCTGTGCTGCTTTGCTCTGTTATGGCAAGTGGCCAGCTGTGATGGAAATGCAAAAGGGAGAGGCAAAAGAGTCTCTTTAGGGAATGTGTTAGTTACAGGAGTCATGAAGGCCATGGGAAAGGTGCATACTTGCTTTTCTCCTAGATGCAGAGATGCTGTGGATGGAACAGCACAACCAAATTCAATATTCGTTTAAGCCCTGGGGACTGAATTGGTTAGGAAAAGGTGACACAGCTCTCCAGGAACCTGGGTTCAGAACCAGGGCACATGACCCCAGAAAGGGGACAATGTTCCAGCAAATTCCCTTCCCCAGCTCCCATCTGCCATAAAGTAAAATCAACATGGCCTGGGAGTTGCTAGTGGTTGGAAGTTTAGATGATGTGTCTTCATGTCTCAGGCTTGCTCTGGTGCACAGCTGACATATACTGTTCTGATGCCTCTCCTGTTTTGTTTATTTTTTCCCTTTGATTTTTGAGCTGCTCCAGTTACAAGAGTTGCAGTTTTGTCTGTGTTCAGAACCACTCCTCTCTTATCATCTCAACACCTAACACATATTTAGGCATCCTTGAGATCATAAATAGAGGTTATGAGAAGCAAGAGAAGGTAGGGAATGAGCACTTTCTACCCATGCTGTTAAAAATGAGCTATGCTATAGAAAAGGATCAAGCAAGGGAGAGTACAAGGGAGGGAGCATGTGATGCTGTAGCATGGTGATGAGATGAGGAGGAAGTCTCGAATCTGTTTTTTGTCTGCACTGGTTCTGGATTTTTTATTTCATTAAATACTTTAACAGTCATGACAACATCTCCCAAGCCCCTGAGACAAGGTTTTCAATTTTACGCTGTGAACTTGATGCATAAAGCATTGGCATCACCACACCTCTGTTCTAGCTCCTCAATATCTTACTGCTTCTAGCCCTTAATCTGACTGTCCCTCAGTTTTCTGCAAATGAAATAGGTGTAACAGTGCCTCCTTCTTCCCCTGCATGTGCAGTCTACACTGAGAAAAAAATCCTTCCCTTGTCTCTTACTATGCCTGTGCAGTACCTAATATATAGGTGCTTGCCTGAGGTTTTAAAACCTCAGCTCACATCTAATGTGCTATTTCAATTTCTGTATGCACCTGGAATCATTCTCCAAATTCTTGGATTTAATTTTTTTTTTTCTCCTTTTATCAAATCATGCTCATTCTCCCCAAAGAGGCTTTAATGGACAGAGACAATTAAGGCAGACAGCCTGCAAAAATCCTGACACTTAAGAAAAAGCAGCAGCCTAAATTATCATCTCAAGTTATCGCTGCACCGTGTTACTGCTTACCTTACAAAGTGCTGGTTTGTAATAGGGGACCTGATTGGTATCAGGTAGAATCAGAAATGCCCCATTCCATGCTGTGTTGTAAGGGTGGTGGTCTTCTGCATAAGAGCATGGTGGAAGGTCTCCTATATAAGAGAAATATCTACTGTCTCATACGGCCACAAACTGGCTATAAATGGCATTTATTTAACAGTATCTCCAACTCCAACTCATGGAATGCTCACAAAGATAGCCTATAGTCAGCTCATCTTAGTGCTGGCTGGTGGGTTGGGGATAAAACAGCATAAAAAGCATCCTACTAGACAAATGGGAATGGAAAAAATCTGTAGTTTGTAGAGTGGGAAATAAATTGGCCTGAGCCAATCTTGGAAAAAAGGTAGCCTTATGCTCTGCAAACTTCCAGGCACCAACTCATCCTCTGCTTGTTTTTTCTTGCTCTATCATTCACTAGTAGACTCACTCTCTTTGCTTTACCATTTTTTTCTTACCATATCTCAACTATCCCTACTCCCTGTTTACTCCCTTTTTGATACTTAGGCCATGTTTTGTCTACTTCATGGAATTTCTACTCAGGATCTGACGCTGAAGAGTTATAGGGCAGGCAGCTGTTATCTGTCAGAACTGTTGCTGGTAGGTGAACAATGATGGTTAAAATTAAAAAGTACCAATTAGTGCTTGTTTCAACTATTCAATAGCCTACAAAACTGGGCGCTAGCCTGAGACATTCATAACATTCTCAGAAAGAACTTGGCCTCAGGCTTCATGGGCAACTGAGAGTATTTAATCCTAGCACAAGATTGTATTTTTCCTGCCCTTTGACTTTTTATTCCTGAGTAAAGGAAGACCATGGCCGTGTGAAAAGCAGTGTGGCAGAATGTGGCTGCTTGGGTTTAACACCACGGTTGTGATGGTGTTTGCGTGGGTTTCCCCTTGGCTTTCAAATCAGCCTGTTTTTCTGGGATGATCCTTCTTTGTCCTTGTCATTGCTCCAAAGAGAGCAAACATTCAAGAGGTGGATGGACTAGTCTGGTAGTAAAGATAGCAGCTCGGGTGAGATTCCTGTTATCTCTCTGGTAATGGCTCACTAAGATCCACAGACAACATTAGGTCCAAGGGAGAGAGGGAAATAGTATTATTGGAAGCTTGGTGGTGGAATGACAGGATTCAGGTCCTTCGTGAATGGAGCTGTGTCATTCTAAAGAGTGACACATTTTAGGCTTTTCCGCCTAAAATTCCACCCTGCTTCTAAGAATAATCCGATGTGACACAAGTGGTGTGTTTCCAAGCGGGGGGGGCAAGGGCTGAATTGATGCTTTTAATTAAAAATACAGGAAAATTACTGTCTATTCAGTGTATCTATCTTGCTGTAAGGGAATCTACCTGGGTGTCCCGCATGTCTCCCAGGAGAAGCAGCTGGGAGTGCTCCTCTCTCCAGTGCTGGAGTTGAGCACAATCTCAGTGCAATCAGTTCTGTTCCTAAAGTGAGTGGGGGCTCCTTAATATGTCCCTGCAAATGCAGCGGGAACTTCAGAAGTGCACCCTGAGATCTGCATCCTTTGGTAAAATCTAAGCAGGCAGAGAGGAAGAGAGAAGAGTGAATGTCTTGTTCAGCTCAAGTGAGAGGGACAGGTCTCACCAATTCGCTTCAGGGGAAGGTTCAGGTTAGATATTAGGAAATATTTCTTTA